>CM021101.1:466644722-466716517 GCA_007115665.2 Sequoiadendron giganteum | reverse complement strand
GGGAATGCCTTGTTTGTCAGCAGAACAAGCAAGAACACACATACCCTACAGGATTACTCCAGCCGCTTCCTATCCCTGAGAGGAAGTGGGAATGCTTGTTTATGGACTTCATTACGGGCTTGCCGAAAGCTCAAGGGAAAGACAACATTTTTGTGGTGGTAGATCGATTGACGAAGTATGCTCATTTCTTCTCAATCACTACTATGCACACAACTATTCAGGTGGTGGATTTGTTCTTTTGTGAGGTATTCAGATTGCATGGTTTGCCTCGAAGTATAGTCAGTGATAGGGATAGTAGGTTTATGAGTAACTTCTGGCAAGTGTTATTCAAGCTATGTGGAACAGAACTCACTCCAAGTACTAGCTACCACCCCCAGATAGATGGACAGACTGAGATAGTCAACAAATGGGTGGAGGGATACTTGCGAAATTACAATTCAGGGCAGCATAAGGCATGGGTGAGATGGTTACACCTTTGTGAGTATTGCTACAATACCACTCATCACATGAGCATTCAGATGATGCCCTATCGAGCATTATATGGTTATGATGCTCCAAGCTTTCTAGATTTGCTACTGAGTGACAGTAGAGTACCTAGTGTTGGTGATCTATTGCAGGAAAACCAGGATATTATGAAGACACTCAGAGAGAAGATACAGAAAGCTAAGAATTAGCAAAAGCAATATGCTAATTAGAGGCGAGTGGAGCGATCTTTTGAGATCGATGATTTGGTGTATTTGATGCTCTAGCCTTATAGGCAGTCCACCCTTCGTAAGAAGGGCACAGAGAAACTTAAGCCGTGATACTATGGACCATTCAAAGTTGTTAGACGGGTCAGTGAAGTGGCTTATGATGGATAGCAAGGTTCACAATGTGTTCCATGTTTCACGCCTCAAAAAGGCATTGGGACCACATGTGATTCCTTCTATTGATTTACCACCCCTAGATGATGAGGGGAAGTTGATATTGGTTCCTGAGGCCATTCTGGATTCCAGAGAGCGTCATCTTCGGAGAAGGGTTATCAGGGAATACTTGGTGAAGTGGAAGGATCTACCAGCAGAGGATGCGACTTGGGAGGGTGACAGTGTTTTACAACATCCAGCTTTGAGTTTGCTTGCGGACAAGCAAATTCGGGGAGGGCGGACTGTGATGTCCCCACTCTAGTCAGTCACCTGATGCAGTGTGTTAGCCTTTTCTTGGACCCTTGTGGGCTAACTGGTTTGGTTAGAGGGTCAGTGGTACCTTCTGGAGAGTTCGGTCTATTTCATTTTCTGAGATCGTGGATGGGCTCATTGCGTGCCTTGGCAGTACTGGAGTCTGAGTTGCTTCTGACGGCACTGGATTCGGTGAAGTATGGAGGGAGATAGGCTTACTTAAGTGATTTATTAGAAATTGACTTTAATATTTCTAATTTTCACTTAAATAAGTCTAAAGTGAATATTTTATTGTATTTCTTTTAATTCACTAAAGGAGGCGCCAAAAATCAAAGAGAAACTATGGAAAGTGACTTTAGTTTGTATTCCATAAATTTAAATGATTCAAAACCCTAAAATGTACGGCCTCTTTAGGTTTTGACCTCCTTGGTTATAAAAGAGACTTGGGCAATGAGAAACTCATATTATTTTGATCATTTCAACTTTGCCTTAAGGGTTTTCTACCTTGCTTCCTTCCTGTGATCAGGTTGCTGCAAATCCACCATTGGAGAACGAAATCTCTTCAGTGAGTGCACTTTTGAGGCTGTGAGAGATCAACTGAATTGGTGCTGTTTTAGAGAGTTTCATTTCAGGAGTTCTATAATGTTTCAATATAGTTATAGAACTTCGAAGACTCGAAGCGATTTTTGACCTCGGACTGGGACTGGAGCCTAGACTCGTAAAGACTCGACAAATAAAAAACCCTTGAAATTTAGAGATTTTAAAGGATTTAAAGCTTGTTTCATGCACCCTTTAGTGAATAAACCTCAAATACACAATAACATCATGAAATAGAAACTACTATGATCCTATACACAAACATATATCGATCACATAAGTATAAACGCAAATTTTAGCTGAAGGAAATAACACATTCAGATATATAAATATTGTCAAATGTATACAAAACTCATGGAATATGAAATCCATGGCATCAAAACAAATATCAAAACTAAAAAAATAAGTCTATGGCTCAGAAGAGCTTGCATTACTCATCCCAATATCACGACAAGTCATGCGCTAGTGTCTAAGTTATGTCCTAGATGATGATGTAGCCATGATATTTGCTTGTGTCTCAATGATTGGTGTGTATATTCAAGTGAGGATTTTATTATTAAAATTTTATTGAAGCCTTCAAGACTGCATGTTTTGTTGTCTAATGTATGAATTTTGAAACAAGATAATCCTTGATTATGGCTTTGACTGTGAAAGATGCAAAGATTTGCAACAGGGGATATGTATTTTGTAGGTTTTTATGATCATGATTCATCATTGGCCTATAACATGCTTAGACCTATAGTTTGATGAGGGTTTGGGGGAAACGCCCCAACGGGGTCAAGGGGCAGCGCCCCCAGCGGGGTTGAGGGGCAGCGCCCCTCGCAGGGTCCCGGGGCAGCGCCCTGGGCGCGCTCCCTGTCGCGATACAGGGCGGGGTCGAGGGGCGGAGCCCCCGCCACCAAGCCCAAATGAAGACCTTCAAAACCACACAAACCTTCATGGCGCACACCATTTATTTAAAAAATTTGAAAAAAAAAGAATGCAATTTTTAAAAAAAAAATTTAATCAAAATGGCCGAGTTTGGGGCACGAGACTCTATGAACTCGGCAGGTCTCACCATTTCTCGTCTGGACTCTCTTTGATCTCCCAGCTGGGGACTCGTGGGACTGATCGCCAGTTTGGGCGAGTCTTGTAACATTGGTTTCAACAGATTTTTGGAGTGTTCTTCATCAGAAATCGGAGGGTTTGATTGTTGGTGTTCTTCCTTCAGCATAGCAGGCATCAAAGCTGTTTGGGCGTACCTTCTGCAAGGTTTTCTGATTTATTTTGGCTTGAGGGGCGTTGGATTTGAGCTAAGGCGTGTTTCTTCCTTGGAGAAGCGCCTAACTTCTCAAGGGTTTATCTTCCTCATCTTTAGCACTTTGTATTCCCTCTTCTATAGCTTCAGTTTCACAGTTGGATTCAGACCTTGTTTCATACTATTCTGAATCTTGTCAGATTTTCATGTATAGACTGGCAAATTGGCTTCATTTCTTAATTAAAAAAACTGGAGGCTTTCGGGTATGTTTGTATGTTTTAAATCCATTGTTGATGCAAATAAATACCTTCTGCAATTTCAGTTTGAATAGAATAGCTCAAGTTTTCATTCTATGAGCATTTATATGATGCGCCCCTTCTCTTTTGTCTATTAAAATTTCTCTAAAAAACTCGAAAACACAAATACTCTTAAGAAAAGACAGGTTTTGAACAGTGAGCTAGCTAGGCTCATCACATTTTTCCATTAAAGGCATGCGTTAATTCCACTTAGGCCATATTTCATGATTTGGGAGGAATTGCCAACTGTTTAAGCCATTGCAAAAGAGTGGCAACTTTTCCTGTTAACACTTGGGAAAAATTTCAACTCAAACTGCCATATTTTCTCAACAGATTTGCTCTTTCTTGTTCTATTATTTGCTATTCTTCTGGTTTGCTTGGTATTTCATCATTTCAGACTCCTTATTAGGCTTGTGGTGATCATTTTCACCTTGCAAAAGTTGTTAGTTGAAGAAAATATCATGACAAGATGACCTTGCAAACTAACTGTAAAGGCCATGAATTGAAATGGATTGACATACAAATGATGATCAACTAAATACAAATTTGAGTAAAGGGAGTATGAATGTTGAGTTTCATATGGCTATAACAGACTGCACCCATATAGTCTGTAACCATATGCTTTGCAGGCCCCACAATACACTGCTCTTTAGTAGGCAAGGTGGAAGCTTTGAATTCCAATTGAATCATATAGTTGGACAGCTCAGAATCTACTGAAAAGTTTGCTGCAAGTGAAATTAAATTTGTTGTGCATTCCTCATTGAGCATGCTGAACATTGAAAACTCTTCTGGTTAGTCAGTTAGTTCCATTGTATATTCTGATAGTTTGGATGATAGTGGGAATGTGAATTGTTTGTGTAGTCTAATTCAATTCATTTATTGTTTTGAATATTCTGTGATGTGTTTCTTTTGTTGCCAGCTAGTTGGCTAGGAATCTGACTTTCTTTTTAGAGGGAATGATGTATTTAGCATATTTGGAACTTATAATTTGTTAGTACTTGTTTAGCCAATTTTTTTTATTAGTTCCTTGTTGGTTTTTGTTATTTTTGAATGAATAGTTATAAGTGGTTACCAACAGTCTTGATCCAATTGACAGCCATTAGGCCTTCTAAATAGAATCATTGTAGTCAGCAAAGGTGTTTGATGCTTGAACAGTTCTCCTTTATCTAATTTCATTGTAATCAAGAACTACCCTTAATAAAGCATTCAATCTACTATTCTTGTACAATCAATCTAGTACAATCACTCTAATATGTACTATTCTTTTTTGTATATTATTGCAATTGGTAGAGTAAGACTCTAGCAGTAAACAAGAAGCACATAAACAGTTCTAGGAGATGGATGTAGGAACTAAAATAAATGTCATTTATATTTCTAGTACGACTTGACATTTAGTGATAAGTTGGCTATGTCAATGGATAAAGTAAGAGGTGAACAAATCAAATTTATTGGTTAAATAAAGCAAAGTTGGGCTGTGTGTCAGGCAGAGGCTAAGTTACGGTGTTGCCTGAGTGATACTAAATTGTTGCTAGCATCAGTTGGTTGTTGGCTTGTGATGATATTTTTTTTGCAGATTATCAAGCAATTCCAATGATTGGAAGCAAATTTTCACTGGCTATTTGTATCACAATTATATGCTTAGTTCATTATTACCATGCTTATTACCACCATCAATGGGACAGGCATAACATTATAATTGACTTCATTATTAGTAGTCTTAATACAAAATGCCATCTTATCAGAACTGGGCTAACATTTATTCAAAAAACTAGAGTAAAAGGCAGGTGCTTTTAGCAGCACATGGCCATATATTTAGGAAATGTGATTTATATATTTTACTCTTGCCTTTTTGTTGATTATTAGAAATTAAAGAATGTGTTTGGACTCTTTCTCAGAAGGATTATGGGACACAATTATAGATTTGTAATGTGCACTGTGGATGCAGATTCAAGGACAAAATAATGCTTTTAATTGTTATCATCTTCTAGAAAATCTTGACGACAACAAGGACTACATATTTTTGTCACCCGATAAGGATATAATTACAGAGCATGATGAAGTTCACGCCTTGCCTGAAGGAATTGTGCCTCCTAATTGTATGTGATCGTTTCTTATGTTTTTCCTTTTGCAATGAAATTAAATACCAAATAGGCATTTTGCTGATGTTATTTCTAGAATTCTTGGAGAATAAAAATTGCAACACTTTAGTGCTCATATTTTCTTGAAACAGCTAAAAATCTACTTGTTCATTTCAAGTAATATGAATTTAACTACTATTTAGCATCTTATGTTTACCCATATAATTTATTCTACATTGTTTCAAAGAAATTGTAGTCATGTTCCCTTTTCAGAACTAAAGGAATTGAGGACTGGTAGCCTATTTTATATTTCTTGTAGGCTAAGAGATGAAAAAAGGTAAATAATAATAATATTTAAAGGGGGCCCAATCTCTTCATTTTGAAAAGGGCAACTTAAATATTATTATAGAGCCTATACAATATTTAAAAATTCTATGTAATTCAAAAAGTACTTGTTGTAATTTAAAGTGTTTTTTAAAATATTTGAAGCTAAGTTGCTAGTATGGGTGCGGGTATAGGTACTAGTACCGTGTACGACGGTAGAACAATTTTTTTGGTCCTTGGGTACGGGCATAGGTTTAGTTATATATATATGTTCAAAATCATAAATTATAAGAACAATGATACTCATAATTGCCAATAAATAAAATATTTAAATACCTCATTTTCATAATTTGCAAAAATGAAAATACTCGAGTCTCAAAATGTCATTACTCAATGAAAATTCAATCTTACAATCAATATTTAAGAGAAATTCAATACTACAATCAATATTTAAGAGTCTTCTGATTCTTCTTCATCAAAAGCATCAAGGTCAACATTTGGTTCAATTTCATTTGAACCACAATCAATTGGAGTGCCACTCCCGCTAGCTATGCCATGTGTAGAAGTTGCCTTATCTATAGAGACTTCAGTAAGCTGTTCAACTGTAACATCTAAATCAGCAAAAATAGGACTTAGATCTCTGTTCCTTGTCACACCCTCATTGTATTCAAGTGTCTTATGTGATAAGAGATGAAGGTTGGAGGACCAAATCCTCAACGTTTTTTGCATTCAAATAGTTGCACTTAACCGAGTGGATGAAGGAGTATGTACTCCAATTTCGCTCAGCTGAAGAACTCGTAACCTATTGAATTTGCATACAATATTTAGTATTTAATTTTATAAATACAAAACATAAATTATAAAATTATATTTTTATAAAATATAATATATAACATAATAGCATCGAATGAAAATTGAGAAAAATAAAAAATAAAAAGATAGATATTTGGGAGAGAATTTTAATTGCAAGAGGTTGCAAATAAATGGAGCCTTGACCATGCATATACCACTAATCATGAGAATCTTTCCTATATTTGTCTTGAAGACCGGAAACATTATGACCACTTGAAGATATGAAGTGGTCGAAGTTGCTCAAGCCAATAGCAACCTCCTCATCCCTATATGGTGGCACCCTCCTCAACAATGAAAGTATCTCTTTGCTATAATACTTTGGCAACAAAGGAAATGCTAACAGATGTAAGGGGGCGGTCATCTTATTCCAATGGTCAATGATAATCTTTTGCACACTTTTGAAAAATGTTTCCATTGGGTCATGTTCCTTGGCTTCTATTATATTTCTTATTTTCTCCACCATGGAGTCCATTCCATCATAAATCAAACCCAAACATGGGAAATCAGTATCAGCGTACCTAATCATGTTGATGATGGGCTCAGTGAAATTCAAAACATATTCCACACGAGCCCACCACTCATCATCTAGGATACATGCTTTTACTTTTTGGGCTCTTTTTGTGCTTGATTGCCTTTCATACACTCCATAGGTTGTTGATGACCGTAGAACTCAAGGCCTCTTGCACCTTCACAAGTCATCTTAAATGACTGTGTGAGATGCAAATTGAGTTCTGACAACCTAAAACGGTATGAAAAATACATTTTACATATCAACAATTAAAAATATAAAAATAAAATAAAAAAATAAATTTAAATTACATTCAACAACTCCAACTTGGAGAAGGTCCTGAAGATGCCTTGTGACATATAATGATTAATCACAAGTATTTGGATCTCCTCGCCCTCCGTGTGGATTTGTTTGACCCACTCAATTTGTGTGCCAATCTTCTACAATATCAGATTGAGTGAATGGACTCCACATGGTGTCCAAAAAATGTGACCATATGTACCCTCCACTATAGATCTAGCTACCCTACAATTTTTTGTGTTGTCCATTATGACTTGGACAAACATTTTCAGGTCCCACCATTTTAATTGATTCTATGAGGATATTGGCAATGAAAGTTGTGTTGAACACCCAGAATACTGAGAGGGAGGGAGTAGGGGGAGGGGGCGGCGTGAATCAGTATTCTATTAAACCATTCAGCTGTTAACCATCCAATAATTAAAACAAATCTAACTGTAATTGTAAACAAAGACATGAAAGAAATCATAACACCACATGACACATAAACACCAGGATTTTTATGTGAAAAACCCAAAAAGGGAAAAACCACGGTGAGGATTAGCTCACAATATATTTTAACCGGTTATAAGATATTATAGGGGCACACTGCTAGGACACATTGTCCTTGAAAGGCTCACAGCCTGAAATGATTACAAAATGGAGTGTGGCTCATTGCCAAAAAGTGAACTGATAGAATACACCTTTCATGTGCTGAATGCAGTTCCAATTAAGCTCTGAAAGAAAAATCCTGCTTTGCCTTGCTATCGCACAACATACACAAAAAATTAGCCTTGACACTGATCTCATACATTCAAATTTACTAGTTCGCATAGCATCGCACTATCACACATCTTCTATTACAATCTCATCTCATCTCATCTACAAAACAAAAATGTTCCATATATATATGCTATTACATCCACACACATCAATTAGGTTGGCCTAATTTGATGTACATATACTTAATTCAAAAATCGTTTGTCGGCTCAAAACTTGAAGAAAAACTCCTTTCGCGCTTAAACCAAAACGTGCAAGGCATAAATTAGGTGAGCTCGAACCTAAGAAAGATCTCTTTGACATCCACAAAAGCATATTAATCTTCATACCACTTATTCAAGAATAGAGTTGGCTAGAAGAGGACTTGATCACAAAAATAGACCAAACTGACTAACACCAATCAACCATATGATCATATGAGTCTGCGCCATTAAGAATACATGTAGATTCGACACCTGTAAATCATCTCCCAAATTCGTAAAGATTGGATGAAAGTATTGGAGGAATCCAGACCAAATAACTTATGCCACTATGCACAGTTATGAGCAGAAAACTGTATGCCAAACTTCTGTCATTTATATCTTTCAGCCCATTCAACCAAAATTGCTGAAAACTTGTTCATAGATGCATTTGATAGTCTTGAATAACATATTAAAACTGCATAGGCCGATCTTTTAATATGAGTGATTCTGGACCAAATTACTGGATCAGGATAACACAAACATTGTTTACTGGATAGACAAAAACTGTCACCAAACAATGTTGGCATCAATGACAACACACCAGAGGGTTTCTTCTTCATTCTTCCGACAAGTTGCATCTTTCAATTGCCCGTCACAATTCACTGCTTTGAAAAACATCGCCCATTTAGGGGACACTTCTGTAACATTGATCAATGCTCTATTTTTTCAATCTTTCCTTACATTATAAATGGACACACCTATTTTGGGTCATGTATCCTTGATTGCTCTCAATGATGCCTCTACTAAAGCTTTCTCCTTCACCAATAAGGTGATTTGCACCTTTTCATATGCAAGACTAACGTAATTAGGTGTATTGGAAAGGGTTGTCACCATATTCCGCCAATAAGGTGATCTAACAAGGTTGAAAGGATGCCCATTGCCATAAATGCAACAAGCAATGCTTTGATCTACAATCTCCCTCACTTCATTCTCAAAGGTCTTCTCCAATGGGCCTCTTTTTTGTGAAGTCAAAACATTCTCTTCTCTAAAAGATGGTAGCATTGGCATGAAAGGATGTGGGCCAGTCGGTTGTGATAACCCACTAGGAGGTTTAGCTTTTTTTGGCAAGAGGATGTGCAAGAGTCGTTGATCTATTACTTGCCATGTCAACATCCTCTTGTTCTTCAATATAAGCCAATATTTGTTGCTTTGACAACCCTTTTTTATTTGACCTAGGACAATTTTATTCCCTATAAAGGAATAGTGCAAAAGTGAGCTTTCACTTGAAAGTAAGAGCTCTTATACTCTTTTCCACATTGACTACAATGCCAAAGATAACCTCACCACCAAGAAGTTGTTGAATCATTGTCATATATCAGCAAAAGGGTGATGATGCATCAAATTTAAATGAACTCCCTGCATTTGGGGCAATTGAACTAGGACTACCAACTATTCTGTATGAACCTAAAATAAAAAAAAAACATTACAAATTAACAACACTACAACTGAAATTTTTAAAAACATTTGGCATTATAACCCCTTATTATGCATAAAAGGTTCAAAAAAATATTCATAACTTACCAAAATAAACTTGATTTTTTTAAAAAAGCTTGAAAAATTATTGAAAACTTGAAAAAAATGAAAAATTTACTCACCTTTGATGGTTAAATCTTCTTTGTGTAGCTATTTCTCCCCTATTGGTGTTGGTTTAACTCCCATGTAGCCCTCACCTTCAGAAAAAAATGAACCAACCTTCAAAACCTAACAATGTGTTGTACACAAAATAATTTTTTTGCTTCATTAAGGCATTTTGGAAAAAATGGTCAAAATCTTGTAAAATTGTCGTCAAAATTAAAAAAAGGTCAAAATGTCTAAAAATAGCAATTTTCTATTTTTAGAAATTTTTGAACAACAAACGGATCATGGGGTTTTTTTGGGTTTATTGTCAAGAGGATGCTCACAAAATTTTGAAAATTTTGAAATTAGGGTTTCAGGCTCCTATTTTTAGAAAAACCCTAAAAATAGGATCTTTTTAGAAATGGCTTAAAATGATTTTGATGGGTTAATCTTTCATCACGATCACATTGGTCCAGTCAGAATCGTCAAAAAAGTTAGTTTTGCTTTGGTGGGTCTATTTCTCTTTTTCAAAAGAAAAGTTAGGACCTCCGAGGTCATCAATGGAGGATGGCCAGATACCAAGAGTCAAAACCTAAGCTTCAAACGTTGCACAGAACAATCTATGGAAAAAGATGCTCAAAAAATGGTGAATGGCGGAGGGGAATTTGAAAAGTTGAAAATTGCTAAAATTATTCTAACACTGGAGATGGACACCTTACCTCAAGAAAGGCACCTAGGCTTCAATGCCTTAGAATATTTTTGGTTTTTGTTTGTCACACACACACACAATGCAGTCAATGCAGTCATCGTCACCAAAGGTGCTCAACACAATTAACACAGTCGACGACACGGTGAACGCGAGGCTCAAGGATGTTGAAAATCATTGAAAATGGCTAACATTCGAGTAGAAAAGCGCCCCTACAAGCCAGGGGCGCCCATGAATTCAAGGGTCAAATGTAGTTGTTAGGATTTGTAGTTTTGGGGGTCCTCTTTAGAATTCCGCTGCAGGCTTTCCAATGAGTCCAACATCCAGTTCACGAGACCTATCAAACGCCCGGAAACGAAGATCAATCGGGAAATGCTAAATGTCAAAGAAAGTCAAGAAACTCAGAAATTGACCAAGTCTAGAGTAGAAAAGCGCCCTTGCAAGCCAGGGGTGCCCAAAATTTTGAAGCATCAATTTTAGTTTTTAGCTTTCATGACCTCCAATAGGTCCTCAAATTTTGTGAAGCTTCGCAATGAGTTCGTCAGCAGCTTCATCGGAGCTCTTGAACATCTAGAATGAAGAATCAAATTGAGGTGTTTTCGTCAATAAGGCAAGGTGAAAAATATATCCTCTACAAACAAAAGTGCCCTTGCTAGCTAGGGGCACCTAGGGTTTTGAGCCCTCAGAATCAGTTTTCAAGATTTGCAAAACCAATCATCCTTTTTGGAATTCTTCAGGCTTTCCATTGAATATCTTAGCTTGACCACGAGATTCATTAGTCACCAACAATTGTGGATCGAACTGGAAATGGTGAATGAGAGACAAATTGAAGAAGTTGAAAATCACTGAAAATTGGTTAAGTCTGGTAAACAAAAGCACCCCTCCTAGCCAGGGGCGCCCAAGAATTCAAGCCACCAAAACCACTTTTTAGGTTTTGAAGCTTCTAAGATCTTCTAAGATTTGATCATGCTCCATAGTGAATTTATCAGCTAGTTCATAGGGTCTATCAGATGTCCGGAATCAAAAATCAAACGGAGGCAGTTTATCACCAAAAAAGATGAAAATCTTGAAAAACTACTAACTTTGGTGATGCACAGCGCTCTAGTCAGCTAGGGGCGCCTAGAATAAAAAGTAGTTAGATGCGGGATTAGAAGGTGGTGTGAGGTATCAATCTCCTCAGAGTTGATCAGGCTTGCCAGGTCAATTCACTTTCAATTTTAATTGTTTGCAGATTGACCGGAAAACAGTGCTCAAATAGGGGGTATCACTCACCGGAGACAAGCAAAATTTTTAAACTTCAAAAAGTATTCTAACACTGGAAAATTGGACGCCTTATCTCAAGGAGGTGCCCAAGTCAACTTGAGTTACGGATTTTTGAAAGACTTCACTTGCCTTGGATGCCCTAATTTTTGGGTATTCTTTGAGTTGACTGATATTTACGCCAGATGACTCCTAAAATTAGGGTTTTTGTAAGTTAACTACTTCTTTCACCTCCAAAGTTTATTTAAGAAGTATTTGGGCATCCCTTTTCATTATTTTTGTAGGTTAACTTCAAATGCCAAACATTGAGTTTTCTTCTCAACAGCATTTGGAGGATCAAATGAAGGGGGTTTTCAAAGTTCTTCAAAGTTTTGAGTTCAGGTTGCATAGAAGAACATTTTTCCTCATCCATTATTCTAGGACGTCCTCTTTTCAGAGACAGAGGGTTTCCTTTTCAGAATTTCATCAAGATGGGTTTTTCTATTTGGCGTTTTTCTTGAAGATTGGCGACTTTTTGTGGAAGCTTCTAGCCCTATTTTTAAGGGTTTCTTAAAAAAATAATCTTTTCAAAACTTTGGCAATCTGGGTTTACTCAGCATGAAATTGGCCACAAAACCCAGGTCCCAAATTTTCTCAAAAAAAGTTGCCTCGCTGCTTCCATTTTTCTAGGGTTTCTATCTTTTTCAGGCAAAACTCATTTTTTCAGAAAACAGACAATCTGGGTCTCTTCAGCACATAGGTGCCTACAAAACCCATATCTTACATTTTCTCTAGGAAAAATTGCTTTGCGGCTTCTACCTTTGAGGGGTTCTTGCATGTCCGTGAAAAAAACACTTTTTTGAAAAATGGACGATCTGGGTATATTCAACACGACGTTCTCTACAAAACCCATATCTCAGATTTTTATCCAAAAATCTGCCTTTTTTTGCCTCTCAGCAAAAAACTGTTTTTAGCTTTTGTGCAGAAGTTGTTCAAACATAGTCATGTGCACAGTCATTCTTCTAGTTTTTTCGTATGCAATTTTCTCCAATCAAAATCAGGACGAGGTCAGTCTTGCTTCACGATTTCTTGAAGACACTCAACATAGACTTGCATTAAGTAAAACCAATAGTTGATCTGAACACTTTGAATGGTGTAGACTGCATCGCAGTTCAAAATCTTGAACAATCCGGGTTACTGGCGGTAGCTTCTTTTCCCATCTCAACGCAAGACATCGAGTTTGTAATTGCTTGTGTCAAGCATTACAACTCCACTCCACGAGAAATCCAATCAGTAGATGGGTGAATAATTTGCAATCTCAAGCCAGGAGACATTGAGAGATGCTTTGCCATTCCACCGTGTGCACATAACCTTATTGTATCAACAAAAGAATGTGAAAAGACATGGAATGCATAAAAGGAGCAGTGTCAGAAAAGGATGGCACAAAGGTGGCTAAAAGAAAAGAGAAACACTTTGCCAAGGAACGTTGGACGTGGTGAGTTCAAGGATGGGTTCACTATCATGATCACAATCGGGTCATGGGTCAAGCAGAGGCACATAAATTTCAGCTGTGGATGTTCTACGTCATGTCTGAAATTGTCAGCAATGAAGAACACTACGACTGGCCGACTTTGATTAGTGATACTCTTCACCAGTAGATGACAAGTTTCTTCAAAGCCCACAAATTCCATATGATTTCATACTTCGTATATCTTATAGCCTTCTAAGGCAAGTTTAGAGGGTTGAATATCACTGGAACTCTAGGCATTTAGCGAGGTCACAAGCATTTCCCGTAGTTAAAATTTTCACAGTCAGAACAACACTTCAAGTGGGTAAATGGCCTTTTCTTGATGCACATGGTGAGAAACCTTGACAATGAGTTGCAAATATGTTTTTCATTAGATGCCAGATTGGCAATGGTAGATTGGGCTGATTGGTTCATCCAATTCCCCACATTTTCCTACATAAGTGTATATGGGTTCTCAGGTAATCTAGGCATGCTACCTCGATATCCATTTGATAAGGTAGTATTCACAGAGTTCCTAAGGCAATTGCATGAAGTCCACACTTTTTTGCATAACAAACACAAGTCTACTGCCAGTTTTCCTTTTGAGATTGGTATATATAGATGTAAATTAGCAACTGACACTAAATCAATGAGCAATGAAATGACAAAGCTTAATCTCAAGTTTCTTGTAGAAAAGCGTTCATATGACCCTTGGGGTCTCTTGGCAGCTCGCCTTGGTCACAATTCTTCACATAAACCTACAATGGAGGATTTTTGGTTTAGTTGTGAAGATGGGTTCGAAGTGCGTAGGCGTAATTACAGTAGATTTACTCTCCCTTAGATAGCTGATTTCTTATCAGAAGATGTGGAAGGTTTATCGGATGATGATGGAGAAGTCATACTTCCCACATATTTAGAGATCATATTGACTAGCAGCCACTTCGACCCATTGATTGGTACGCCAAAGAGAGCATTTTAATTGAGGAAATAACAAACTGGGTTATCAAGAACAACATACTTTTCTTGAATAGCAAGAGGACGCGAAAGGTAGTCACTCCAGTTATAGAGCTGCCAGTGGTTCCCACCACACTACCTTCCACTTCTAGATGGAAACCCAAAGTGAAAGCGATGCTCAATCCTCCAATAGGTACAAAGAACTGCAGAATGTCAATGAATTTGAAGGAAAAGATGCAGTCTTCTGATGTAAATCTTCAAGAACAACAAATAGATGCAGCCAAAGATACAGTTGAATCAGAGCCTCCTATTCATCCGTCACCACTGCAGTCTTCTCCAATTCACATTGATTTGGAGCCTAATTCACCAATTCGTGACATCTCAACACCAACTCATTTATTAGGAGTTGATGAGACTAGAACTAATCCTCCTAGTGAAGTTAGTTGAGACTCTTCGTCTTGGCTTGATGATGTAGAGGGGGAAGGACTCAAAACGACATCCCCAACACTTTCAAACAAGATTTCAACACCAAGGCTACTAATATGCACATTTGTTCACTCTAGGCAATGTGTTCCCAAGCCTAAAACATGGAACAACACTCAAATGACACTCAACCCTTGAGGACAGCATGGAATAAGGGCAATTTGGTGTATTCATACCTGTTTTAACATACTTTAGGGGTTTCCAAATTTTCATGACCTAACTAAGTGATCAAAACCATGATTTGTGCAATTTAGCATTTGCTGCCACTAGGTACATTAAGGGGAATGACTCTAAACAAAGGTAAGAATACTTGACATATGGATTGCTAGGCTTGTGCAGCCCCCTAACAACATGTATCAATGATCTACCACCCATTCATGATTCAATAATACATAGATTTCATTAAACCCTCATGGAACTAGGGTTTTAGGACTGTTTTCTTGCAAAATGAGACACATAGTCAACTATTTCACCTTGCAGCCCATCAAATCTTGACCTAGGGCTTGGAAATATGAAAAAAGACATGAAAAGATAACTTCTTACAAGTTTCTACAATTTTTCACCATACAAATAATGAGAAATGAATTTTTTATTCAAACAGTAAACCCTAATTTTTAAACATGACTATCAACAGCATTTTTGCCATAAATTTCTCAAATTAAATCCAAATGAGACCAAATCAAAAGCATATGAACTATAGAATAGAGGCCTAACTCCTCCAATGACTGCCCCAGCTGTACAAGGCCATACAAAACCGTACCAAACAAATACTTGCTGTTTTTTAAAGAAAATTCACTTTCTTTTGCGTTGTTTTTGCTCTAACTTCCACAAAACGTAATGAAAATTCATGAGACAAAAAGTATCTGAAAGAGGAAGGTATCTTTCAACTTTTAAAATCACCAATAGGATCATATTGGATCCTACCAATTCGTACAATCCAATTTACAGTCAATTTTCACAGAAAATGCAATAATGAACGTGCAAAATGAATTGGTTTCTCATTCAAACTTCTCTCCAACCCTTGGGATCGATCATACAAGGCATATTTATCATTTCCCAATCATTACCAACTGAAAAAACTGACCAACAACCTTTTGTTAACTCTAATGACATCATTTGCAACATTTTGACAACTTTAGACAACATTTTGCAATTTTTGCAACTTTTACAATATGACTCCAAAATACCATAGAACATCATGAAATGACTTCAAATGACTCAAAATGGTCGTGAATGACCTTATTGACTCCAACCAAACAAAAACACAAAGTTTAGCAACATGACACAATTTGTCTCAAAAAGGTTGCATCAAGATGCCCCTGCATCATACTCCCTAGAGAGAAAAATTTGATGCTCCTGCTCAAATGTTTCTTCCGCTTTTTTCAATCATAAATCGAAGTTGAAAAAAGATTGCTTCCATGTGTGCCATGTTCAGTTGCAAGATTCACAATTTGGATTTGCTTCCCCCCATGCTTTTGTTGCTTCTTTATTATTTGTTGCAAAATATCGTTTACTTCTTTTGAATCCATTTGTTTGCTTCTTGTTCAATCATTTGTATTTCCTTAGTCAACAAATAATTCCGCTGGTTCATTACTTCAACCGCTTCATCTGCTGCACCTGTAAACACATACTCACAAATAGTGTTAGAAATAAAATTTTGAGTCTCAATGGACCGATTTTCTTCATCTTTTTCCTCTTCTTTGGATGGCTTTGGCTCTTCCATCATCTAAATTAATTTTTTTTATCTTTCTTCTCAATTGCTGCCTCTTTTGTCTTTCCGCAATTTCCTTTATCAGCCACTTGACAGTTTTATTAATGGTGATGTTCCAACTCCGCACACTTGTTACTATACTCCGTATTCTTTCTTCAAATCTTTGCATTTGTTCCAAGGCTCGTCTCAGTGCTGTTATCTCTTGCTGAATATTTACTTGTTTTGCCTTCTCAACTTTCTTCTTCATCTCACGTCTCTCTTCTCATCACTGGTTGCTTGCTTGGCAACTCCTTACTCTTTAAGTCTCCATGGACTATTCTCCTCAACACTTCCACTCGCAACGTGTTGTTTCTCCTTTTTTCAAGCAAATCTCTTTCACCTCGCCTCTTCTCAATGCCTTCAAACAACCTCTAACAATTTTCTTCAGACTAAATAAAATTCAGCAAAACATCAAATATTTATCCCACCAATAATATGTCCAATTTTCCCTTGCCCAGATCATTGGGCTCTGATACCAAAATGATGCAGAGAAAGACTCACTCAGAAATACCCTTGACACTTTCCAAACATAATTTGATTGCCTTTATACCCTTCACACAGTGATTCATCTCAAACAATGCCCCTGCATCACTTGAGAACCTCTTGGGTAGGAAGAAGAGAAAGCCGTCTTACCAGTTGAATGTTGTAGAGTTTGATAATGTCTACCAAGACACATCAGAAAAGAAACTCAAGAAGCAAGTTCACATGGAGAAGAATGCTAACAATGAGTTTGTCATCGAAATTGCTACAGCGTCAGAAGACAAGAATGCCAACAAAATTGAGGCTGATGACTTCACATTGGTCAAAGCTAACCTTGGTAGAAGCATAGGACAAGCTGATGTAAATCTCTCTGAGGTTTGTAGTAGTTAACTTGAAGGAGAGAGTGATCAAAGATGGAGAAGACAAGGCAGCCCTCAAGGCTGAAAATCAACAGTTGCGGCAGTACATCTCCAACTTACTTCACGGTACTTCACACGTCACCGCTTTGCTTCCTCAGATGTTGGAATCATCTACAAAACAAAATCAGCTGAGTTAGTTGGTTATTAATGGGAAACACCTGAGAGACTAGGCAAAAGATTTCATCACCAGGGGCCGATTCATACTTGCAGAGTTGTACCAATTAAGGTACAATGCCCATGATCTTCACTCAGGAATTTAGGAGTCAGAGTAGAATATAGTGGAAAGGAAGCCTCGAGATGAGATCATCATCTCAGATTTGAGGATGGCCTACGATTTAGTTATTGCAAAACATAAACAAAAGATTTTTACTTGGAGAGAACAACACCTCTTCAAAGTAAAAACCTATGAGGCAATCTTTGCAGAATTGACTGAGTGTAGACAAAAGGTGGCAAGTGCTCTTAGGTTCGTAAGAACATTTGTGTCATCAATTCCTTGCCAGTACCAACATGAAGATGGTGAGTACATTGATCTCAACGAAGTGCAAACGGAGTTTCAGGACCTCATCCGTAGTAGTTTCAACGGTGACCCTGTTGACTACAAGTTGAGTCAAGTTGCAGTGATGTCAACAAGATTTGATGAGGTAGCTGTAAGGAAAACTGAGTTTCTAAATCTGATTGCGGATGGCAAAGTGATGTTGTAGAGGCATTGTATCATTCAAAAGAGTATCAATGTCCCTGACGAAGAGGCGGTTAGTAGCTTTCTAGAGGATATGATTGCTCGAGTTGGCGACCAGTGAACTACTAGTTGAGGTATACATCATTCTCCAAAGATAGAATTTAAAATAGCAGTTAACTTGATGCCTTTCCCAAGTTAACTGGCTGTCCTCTTTTCATGCATGTCTATCTTTGGAGTTATCTATTGTACAGTTGGATTTTTTCTTTAGTTTTAGACCAGTTAACTGATGTAGTCTTTCCAGTTAACTGTTAGTTATCTTTGTTTAGACATAGGAATAAATCTTGCAGATTGGCAAGACCGATTGTTAACACAAGGAGATTTTAGGGTTCCCTACTCCTGTGTTTGTGTATAAATAAGAGCAGCCTTGTTCATTATTTTCTTAACCGTTCTTGTGATAACAAGATGCTGAGCTTATTGTGGCTTACTTTATTATTATTCGGTATATGTTCAAACTTTGTCAAGTATAATCTAGTTTGATCATTTATTGTTTGCTTGTCTTCTTGCTACAATCTGCTGTCCCAAACGTGTAATTTTTGTTGGAAAGCTTTGAGAAAATAAATCTCATGCCCACCTTGCTTTGATCCAAAGTCTCAAAATCTTTGAGTGTTATTGTTTTATGTTTAACTTGTATAATATTTATTTCAGCCTACATCTCAAAAGTACAATGAGTCTTTGAGGGTATTTTGAAAGTGAGTTTATTGTTTCATGTTTTGCTTTCATAATCTTTATTTCAGCTTTCATCCCAAAGTACAATGAGTTTTCGGATGTGTTTTGGAAACAAGTTTATCTAAGCTTTGTGTTTACCAACCATTCCTTGTTTACTTCTAAATTCTCTTGCTTTGGATTTACTTGGGAAGTTAGAAGCGTCATTAGTTTAGGCTTAGTTGTAGTTGAAGTTACGAAACTAGAGAAAACTTCAGCTACAACGCAAAGAGTTTTATAACCTTGTGCTCTCAGCTGAGATTAAAAGATAAGCAATTAGTTTAGTATTTTCTTTTTACGCATAATCAGCAAAGAAGGAGCTTACCCTCCTAATTCGAAGAGCAGTCTAATTGTGCATAGCTATCTGTTTCCAATACGCACTCTAGAGGTGTGAATTGAAACGCCAACACAATGGTAGCTTGAAGAAAAAAAATGTAGTTTTTGGCTTTTTGTGTTTGCCAAATGTGTTAAAAGCTTGTTAATACCCTCACTTTAGGGTGACCAATGCTCTTTGCAAGTTTTATTTTTAAACTTTTTTTTATGTTTCTAAATTGCTTCTTCAGGCCCACAAGCCGTGGGTACATCGGGGTTCCCCTAAGCATGCCCTCAGAAGCTAGGGTGCCTGAGCGATACCCTGGGCATACTTAAAGGTGTATTGGGATGGGACCCAGACTCGTATCAGACACACATGAGTATGGTGGGCCAAATCAAAGGACTCGATAACATAGGTATTACAAGATTTTAGGACCCTTATGATAGGCTATGACTGTCTCCTAATACCACATGCCACTCAATAATGTGTTACAAATTGTGTAGTTGGTGTTGGAGGGTCTCATGACCTACTTGAACACTAGTGACCTCCCTTTGGTCACTTCCCATGCCTTCACTTTGGTGGTCACGTATTCAAATAGGTCCCTTGTCCTTAAAAATAATTGTCGACTCCTAACTTTTAGTCAAGGTTGACCTCCCAAGCTACGTGATCTACCTTAGTCGTTATGTGATACTCCTAAACAAAGAAGCTAAATTTATATATGCTGTACAAAATTACTTAGTAGCCAATGCACCAATTCCCTTGATATAATCATTTAAAGATTTGCTTGCAAATAATGTCAAGAATAGTATTTCAAATTCTCTCCAAATATGATAAAAAAGTGAAGAAAATATTATTTCAATACCTGGATACATGTCTCCACAATCTCCATATTTATTCACACCTGTGAATCCTATACAAGTCCAGCTATAAATTGGATAGGAGGGTTTCTATCCTTGAAATTAATTTTTTTGTAGGGTTTTTGTCCTAGGGCAAAAGATGAACAATTGCTCACTCCAAATCAAGGTTTTGAAATGAAAATGCCAAAAATGAACTTCCCCTCAATTCTCCTCTTTATACACTTTAAAAATAAAATATTATTTTCCATGACCTTTAATTTTCCGCCTAAAGTGACTTTATAATTTAACTTTATATTTTGGCTCCATAAAAGTCACTTTTAATTTAAACTGTTCAACTTTATAAAAATAATTAATTAAATGTAAGTCATCTGAAATTTAGACAACATAATTTATTATTCCCTTTTTACCTCCCAATTAGTTTACAAGAATTAAAATAAGCTAAGGGTCTTCGCAAGTTCACTACGCTTGTGAGGGGGACATCACAGTCCTCCCTCCCCAAAATTGCTTACCCTCAATCAATTGTAGATTTGGATGCTATGATATCTATTCTCTTTCCCAAGTAGCATCTTTTGGAGGCAAATATTTCCAAGGGACCAAATATTCTCTAATACTTTTGTTTCTCAATTTTCTCTCTCGTATATCCAATTAGCTTTGAGTACCAAGATTCATTTACCTTCCTCATTGAACAGTGGAAGTTCAGGAGAGGGTGAAATATGCTGCCCAAGTGCCTTTTTGAGGCACAAAACATGAAAAACATTGTTGATTAGTTTACCCATAAAAACATGTTTTTAACTTCTCTGCTCCACTCTTCTTCAAGGAAGATTGCTTGTAGGGCTGCAACCACAAGAAGACCAAATCACTAATCTCAAAAGGTCTCTCCACCTTGTGCTTATCTGGATAAATCTTTTGCTGATTTTGAGCTTGTTAGAGATTTTCCTTTAGTGACTTAAGAATGTCTTGGCTCTCCTGGACCCAATCCTTCACCTTCGGAACCCTTCTATTGACAATAACCAAATCCATAAAAGATGTGGCATCATAACCAAATAGTGCTTTGCATAGAGTCATGTTGATGGGACATGTGGTATGTGGTATCATAACAGTGGTCTCCCAAATATAACCACCTAATCCATGCCTTTTGCTGTCTTGCTACATAGTTTCACAAGTATCCGTCTACCCATTCATCTGTGGGTGGTAACTAGTGCTTAGAGTTAGCTTGTGTTGTACCCAAAATAATTTTTTTGCTTGAATAAGGCATTTTGATAAAAATGGTCAAAAACTTGTAAAATTGTTGTCAAAAGTCAAATTTTGTATGACAAATGAAGCATGAGGTTTTTCTGGGTTTTATGTCAAGAGGATGCTCCTAAACTTTTGAAAATTTTGAAATTAGGGTTTCGGGCCCCTGTTTTTAGAAAAATCCGTAAAAATAGGATCTTTCTTGAAATTGCCCAAAATGATTTTGATAGGTTAATTCTTCATCACGATCATATTGATCAAGTTAGAATCATCAAAAAGTCAGTTTTGCTTTGGTGGGTCTATTTCAAATTTTCAGGAGAAAAGTTAGGACCTTTGAGGTCAACAATGGCAGATGGCTAGATACCAAGTGTTGAAAGCTAAGTCTCAAATGTTCCACTGAAGAGTCTATGGCGAAAGATGCTCAACGACGGAGGGGAATTTCAAAAATCGAAAAATGCTAAAAATAAACTCTCTGAAAAAAGGACGCCTTGTCACAAGGGAGATGCCTTTACAGTCAACGTCTTAGTCAACTTTTCAATGCCCGTGCACATGAAGTGATGAAAGCAATCACAATGGTGAATGCGTTTGTGTCAGCGACAATGGTAATCATCTCAGTCAACGAAATGGTCAACGCGAAGAGGTGAAAATCTTCGAAGAGTTGCTACCAACTGGAGCCAAAAGCACCCCTGCTGGCCAGGGGTGCCCATGAATTCAAGAGGCCAAATGCAATTGTTAATACTTGCAAAACCAGTCACCTTCTTCAAAATTCTGCTAGCTTTCTGATAGATCATCAAGCAAATTCAACGAATTTATCAAACATCTCGACAAACGAAGGCAGAGGTGGAAGATGCTGAAAGTCAAGAGTCAAAAAATGGTAGTCTATCAAGGAAAAAGCGCCCTTGCAGGCTAGGGGTGCCCAAAAAAGAAAGCTCTCAGAAGTCAGAATTTGGATTAACCATTTCCAGATGATCTTCCCAGATTCAGCCCAGCTTCGCAACGAATCTGTTCGTTGGTCCACGAGACCTATCAAATGGCAATAGTGGTTTATCAAACGAGCATGTGAAATGAAGGATAAATTGATGAACAAAAGAGCAAAAGCGCCCCTACTGGCCAGGGGAGCCCAACAATTTGGGCAACCAAATGTGGTTTCTAGCAGCTATCTTCTCCAAGACATCTTCTCTGAATCCTTCTAGCTTCGGGATGAATCCAACAGCTAGCTCAAAGGACCTGTCAAATGCTCACAAACGAAGATCAAGCAGGAAACATTGAAAGTCAAATGAAGTTGAAAAACGTGAAAAATTGGCTAAGTATAGAGCATAAAGCACCCTTCTAGCAAAAGGTGCCCAAATTTTTGGAGCATTAGATGCTGCTTTCAGGCTTCATGACTTCCAAGAAGACCTTTTCATAGTTGATCAATCTTCGTGATGAAACTGTTAGCAGATACATCGGAGCAGTCAAACTCCCGACAATGAAGACCGAACTGGAGCATTTCGTCAAGGTTTACAAAGTGCAAATATTGTCTTAGAAGCACGAAAGCGCCCCTGCAGGCTAGGGGCGCCCAAGAATTTGGACCTCTTGAACTAGCTTTCAAAGTTTGCACAACCAGTCATCCTTTTTCAGGATTCTTCCAGCTTCACGATGAAATCAACATCTAGTCTATGACGATCAACAATCATCGCCAGCTGCAGATTGAAGCACGGGAGGTCAAAATTGAAAAAATTCAAAATCATTTGGAAAATTGGTTGTTTGGCAAGAAAAAGCAAAAGCACCCTTCTAGGAAAAGGCGCCCAAGGATTCAAGCCATCAAAACCAGTTTTTGAGGTTTTCAGCTCCCAATAACATCTCTTCAGATTTGATCATACTCTGCAGTGAATCTATTAGCCAAGCCTCAGGGGCAATCAGGCATCCAAAATTCAGGATCAAATAGAGGTAGTTCATCGTAGAAAAAGACAAAATGTTCAAAAAATTCTCTGACTCCCAAGACTTGGATGCCTAAAGTCAAAGTGGGTCCAAGTTGACTTGAGTTAAGATATTTTGAAGACTTTCTCATGTCTAGGCATCCCAAAATTTTGGGAATAGCTTCAGTCAACTGCCAATCACAGAGATGACTCCTCCAATCAGGATTTGGATGCCCTAACTGATGGTTCCACCTCCAAAACCTATTTATCAAGCATCTAGGCGTCTTTTCTTCATTATTCTTTGCAAGTTGAAGAGCAAACACATATTTTTCTTCATCAATGCCATTTGAAGGATCAAACAGAGGCCATTTTCAGTGTTCTTCGTGTTTTCAACATCAGGTTGCACAGAGGAACAATTTTCAAGTCTTGATATTTTCAGGCGCCATTTTCCAAAGGCAACAATTCATAACTTCCAACTTTTTCCCCCAAATTCTTCTATTTTTGTCTTAGGTTTTCTTGCATGCCCGAGCAAACTCCATATTTTTGTAGATCTGACCTTCTGGGTTCAATCAACATAGTATTGGCTACAAAACCCACGTGCCAGAATTTTCCAAAAAAATTGCCTCGCATCAACGACAATCAAATCGTTTAAATATTGAAATTCAAAACTACCTGTTACCCAATAAAAACCTAGGATTCCTAATAAGAGTCCGAAATCCCCCGCATGGTTAGTTATAAATGCTTTTTGACAAGCATTAGCCGCACTGGGTCACGTAAACCAGAAACCCCGATAGATATATCCTTCGCCTGGCCTTCGTCTTGATTTCCAAGGAATAGTTTGATTTCGGGTCTCGGCCTGCCAATAATAAGAATACAGAGTCTACCTCCTCCCTTGGGCCTAACCTTCCCCTCGTATCTTCGTTTCGTCCTTTCTTGGCCTAACTGTTCTACCTAAGGAAAGAATGGTCGGTTGTCCTTTCCAGTAGAATTCAGTACGCTTTCATTGCCCCCATTTTTTTAGAGTTTCTGCAAAAAGTCACCATTTTCAGAAACTGACATTTTGGGTTTGCTTAGCACAAAGGCGCCTACAAAACCCATGTGTTAGAATTTTTCGGGAAAAATAGCTTCTGCAGCTTCTACCTTTGAGGGTTGTTGCATGTCTAAGAAAAAGTCATCTTTTCGAAAATCTGACGTTTTGGGTTCGTTCAAAAAGATATTCTAAACAAAATCCACGCCTTAGAAATTTTGTAAAAATTGCCTCTCGGGGAAGCTATTTTTAGCCTCTACGAAAAAGTTGTTCAAGCATAGTCGAGTGCACAGTCATTTTTCTAGATTTTTAGTATGCAGTTCTCTCAAGTCAAATTCAAGACCAAATTTGTCTTGATTCACGATTTCGTGAGAACACTCAACACCAATTTGCATCAAGTGAATCTAGTGGTTGATTTGGATAAATTGATAGGTGTAGACACTCAAAGTCCATGAATTCCATATGGTTTCATAACTCATATACCTGATAGCCTTTCAAGGCCAGTTTAGAGGGTTGAATACCATTGGAACTTTGGGTGTGGAGCAAGTTCATAAGCATTTCTCATAGCTAGAGTGCGCACAGTCAAACTTCGCGGTTTCATCATAGAACACTCTTTCATTGAGAAAAATCAAGAAAAGCGTCTGAAGCATAAAGTTGTAGAAGAAACAGAGGTCATCACTCTAGTTACAGAGCCGAAAAAGTTACCAATCGATGAACTACCAGTTGAAGTGTGCAGATATTTTTAGGATTGCTCAAGTTGCTGACAAGCAGTAAATTGACAGTTGAGGCATGTGACGATCTCCAGATGATGAGGTAGTTAACAACTTCATAGAGGAGTTAATTGCTCGAGATGGTAACCAATGAACTACCAGTTAGGACATCCCACCTTTTCCAAAGATAGCATTTGACATAGCAGTTAACTTGACGCCTTTTCCAAGTTAACTTGCTGTGCCATCTTTCATGCATGTCTAGTTTTGGAGACACCTTTGTACAATTGGAGTTAGTTTTAGTTTTAGAATCAATTAACAGAGGTAGTCTTTCCCATTAACTATTAGTTACCTTTGTTTAGACATAGGAATAAAGATTGCAGATTGGCAAGAACTGTTTGTTAACTCAATGAGACTTTAGGGTTACCTACTCCTTTGAGTGTCTATAAATAAGAGCAACCTTGCTCATTGTAATTTAACCATACTTGTGATAACAAAATGCTGAGCTATTTTTTCTAGCTTTCTTGTTGTTCATGTACTTGTGTTCACTCTTTGTCTAGTGTTATTTGGTTGATTGTATCTTGTATGATTGTCCTTTTTCATACCATTTTCTATCCCAAACATGTAATCATTGATTGAGTTTGAGAAAATAAATCAAAAGAGAAATGAGCCTTTGATCCAAAGTTTCAAGATCTTTCAATATTTGTTGTTTCTATAACCTTTGTTTTAATCTACACCTCGAAAAGAGCAATAAGCCTTCAAGGGAATTTGGAGATTAAGTTATCGTTTAATGTTGTTTCTTATAATCTATATTTCAGCTTACACCTCGAAAAGAGCAATGAGCCTTTAAGGGAATCCTGATATTTAGTTTATCGTTTGATGCCTTGTTCTTAATAATCTTCATTTTAACCTAAACCTCGAAAGAGCAATGAGCCTTCGAGGGAATCCTAAGATCTAGCTTATTGTTTGATGTTTACTTGCATAAACTTTATTTCAACGTAAATCTGAAAGAGCAATGAGCCTTCAGATGCATTCTGAGAAATAGTTTGTCTAAGTTATCCAAATCATTCCCCGTTACTTCTAAATCCTCTCGCTCTGAATTTACCTAAGATAGAATTGTTATAAATTTAGGCCTAGTTGTAGTTGAGATTACGAAACAGAGAAAACCTTAGCTACAATGCATAGAGTTTTATAACCCTTGTGCTCTCAGCTGAGTAAAAAGATAGGAATTTAGTTTACATTTCTTTTTACGCATCAACAACAAAGAAGGAGCTTCCCCTCCTAATTTGAAGAGCAGTTTATCTGTGCATAGTTTTTTGTTTCCAATACACATGTTGACGTGTTTTTTATGACAGCGCCAGCACATAATAAAATGTCCATCGGTCACTCTATTCTCTCTTGATCAAAGTGTTCCGCATGCTAAGATTGCGTGAAAGTTCATGCGTTCGACTCCAAGGTTCCTTTAATGCGAATAGACTCAGTTGGTTGATGTGAATATGCTGGGTATTCCAAGGGGACTTACGTAATTGTTCAACTTTATATGTTCAAGCAAGTGAAGGATTTTGACTATGATGCTCTGGTATTTGAATGGATCGGGAAATGCTGAATTTAAAGAGGTAAGGATAGGAATTCTACAATCTACTTCTACGGGTGGAATGCAAGGATTAGCTTTGACAGTCTTCAAACCAAACTTCGTTTTGTCTCCCCTTCGGACAACTCTGACAAAGCTGGTGCAATCTTCAAAGGATGGATGAGATGTTCAGATTGAGATTCACCATGCGCACCCCTTCACAACGAAGCAAGTGGGCACACTAAACACAATCGAAGTTAAGTGCTGAGATTCCAGTTGACCACGCAGGAGCAGACTTACCGTCAGCAAGTCCGCCAGTGGTATGGATACGGGAAGATATGCCCAAACTAATGTCACATTCCACAATTAACTCTACTTGCATGAAAACAAATCTACTTTACTTTACTCTATTCGAATTGGAAAGATGAAAAGATCTCGTCAACTGCCCACAACACAAAATGAAGTCACCAATCAATGAAATCTTTATATCATGAGAGTCTTACACAACAATCTTTTGCAAAAACTTTCAAAGGGAAAGTCTTTCTTTCCTTTCCAACTAAGCTAACTCCTAGCTCTACTTTAACTTCTATCAATCTCTATCTCTGTCTAGCTCTGATCTATCTCTGATTTTAATTCTAACTACTTACAAATGAGGGGGGATGCCCCTTTTATAATGAATCCAAATAGTGGACAGTTCAGATCTGATTACAATAAAGGGTTCAGATTGAGCCACCTATGCCCTAATTAGGGTTTCTGCCCTAAAAACCGCCATCGAGAGGAGTGGGGCAATGAATGCGCCCTCCACTCCTCATCAATGCACCACACCTGGCCATCAATGCACGTCGTCTCCCTCCAGAAGGTCATCGTCCAGAAGGGCGTTTCCTTTCTCCTTCTCGCTGGCTGCAAATCTGATGAATCTGGCCAAGACTGCCTCAACTTCCTGATCGGAGATAAGAGGAATGTGATCCAACTGAAACTCTAAAACTGCAACTGTTTGCCCTTGCCGGGCACATGATTTCTTCCAGGCAACAAGGGCATCCTGGGTGTTCTATATGATACTGGAGAACGTGGCCGTGTTCTCGAAATCGTCCTGTGTGAAAGTCTTCACTTCAAAGAAGAATGGCGCCAATCTGTCTTTCAATCCATCTGCAGTTACCTCTTCAGCAGTCAACCTCTTGGCAAAGATTGCCTCCAACGTGTTGAGAATTCCATCTAAGATGTTCGTCATGGCTTTTCTGACCCTGACAGAATCTGCCTGCGATGCATCATAGAATCCCCGGCCTGTGACTACTAAAGAATACCATTTGGCGAAGTCGTATCTATCTCCCTGCTGGATAACACCCCCCTCAACCAAAGTGTGTTGAGGTATGCTCATCAAAGCCCCTAAACGGAGAACAATTCTCGTCTGATAGATGCGAGCCTCACCCCAAGCATGGTTAACTGCCTCCACTCTAGCCATAATATCGGAAGCTTGCCCATAGGCATGTGCAAGATCTTCAATGAACTTTCTTGTCTCTGTACGCACACCGGCAACCCACTTGTCTGCCTGCTGTGCCATTCTCTTCAAATCTTCTAACCCATTGATTGACTCCCTCGAAAACTCAGCTGGAAGTTCAATTGCCGGATTTTCTTGCCCACAAGGACGGGACAAGTGCTGCACGTAGCCAATCAGTGTCTTGTGCTCTACCTTCAACCTTTTGTATTTGCCCTCAACATGGGACAATCTATCCTTGAGTGCTTGATAGGAATTATCGCACTCCTCCACCACCTGTGCTCCAGTAGGGCAGCCTAGTTCCATGGTTGTCACAACATAGTTCTCAGGAACGGCCTCATCTCTATCACATTCTTCCCGAGGAACTGCCATATGCAAGGTTTGGGATCCATCCTCATCTGTGGATATCTTGGAGAACTTCCTAGCCTTTTTCTTCGCTGGAGGTGCGCTGATCCTCTGTAATAATTCCTCCATCTCAGCTACGGGATCGATCTCATCCACGGGATCACGCCTCATTCTGTCCCTTAGCCATTCTGGCACCTCCTGTCGTGTATCTGATATAATAAAAGGCTGTTCTACCTCAGCATCTACCTCGTGAACTTCATTTCTGCTTTCGCTTTGACGAGGCTCAACGTCATCAATAGGCTCCGTGTCTCCCGAGCTTTGGGCATCTTGATCTGAAGTAGCATCACCCTCGAGAGCCGCCTCAATTTCCTACTGAAATTGAGTATCAGTAGTCGTCCCCTCATCTGTCTCTTGCTGATCTTCCTGCTGATGATCTTCTTGGGTCATGTTGATGCTCTGACCCACTGATTCTCTACGAGGTGGCTGACCCTCCACTCGCACTGTCTGCTCTACGTCTAATCTCTCCCTCTGATCAACAAACAAAGACACCTCCTGTAAGCTTGGAGAGTGTGTCCGAGATGGCGTATGCATGGACTCCTCAACTACCACTGGCTCAGGTCGAACTGGCTCCTTTCCTCGAGGCTCTGGAGTTGGATTACTCCGTCTCCTCTGATTAGTTGTCTGCAATCTGCTGTCTCCCATCAAATTGTAGGTAAGGGGAATTGACCTTCCCTTGAGTCGGCTGACATGCCTTTCTACCCAACTCCGTGTAAATGTCAAGACTGGGATACAAAGTGTATCCAAGTCGGTGATCTCTGGCTCAGACCAATCTGGGAGGGGCAAAGGTGTATCTCTTACTGTCTCGTAGTCAGCCTGTACTACGTTTATATCTTCCTCAATCTGATCTGGCACTGGGATGATCTCACACTCCCTGACCATCACCAACGGTATCTGAAAAAACATTCTCTTTCTGACTTCGATCTCATCGACTGCACTAGCCCAAAAGTCTTCGATCTGCACCTTGTGCCTGAACTCCTCTGTCAATATCCACCTGATGTTTCTGTGGGGATCGTAGTAATGCTTGCTGGTGTGATAGGAAAGGTGGAAGAATTGGAGCTCCGCTTCTGCCTCTCTTGCTGCTTGCAGCGATGGGCAGATTTCATCTGAATTTTCCATAGTAATCGGGAATCCGAGTCCACCTTTCTTCTTCTTCTTCTGAATCTTATCATAGGCAATCAGTTGCCTAGATACTTCCAGCATCACTATCCTGTTTGTGGGATACCGAGGCAATCTGTATGGATAGGAGGAAAATCCTTGCAGCCTTATGTAGGTTAATTTTGGAAATTGGATAAACCAACATCCGAATTTCTCAATCATTTCTTGTGCCTCCCTTGATATTCTGTGGTGGGTTCTTTGCTGCAAGGTCCTCGTGATATACATTGTAAAAGCGTCATTGACCCTCTTGTAATTGGTTGTGCTTGTCAGATGCAACTGTGGACAAGCTTCATATATTTTAAACTGATGGGATCCGCAACCGATTGGTTCCTTGTAAGAGATCCCTCTATATCTCGTCACGCGAGCCAGCATATAGACAAGGTAGGAGCCCATGTAATATGTCTTCGTTCTCCTCACGCCACGAAGCTGCTCATGTATGTTATCACTGATCATCAGTGCCCAATCCATGTAATCCTTTCCCTCTAACACCAAGTTGACAAAATAGAACATCCAAGGTTCAAAGATGAATGCTTGGGGGCATCCTCCAACTCTGCTCAGCATCATAATGAGATCACCAAATTCCTGTCTCAAGTCCTCTGAGACTATCTGCTTGGGCAATTTGGTGCGAGTTGGCTTGGGTTTAATCATCCACTTAGTGTTTATCAAATCAGCACACCGGTCTGTGGTGGATGAATACATCTTTCCAGCTCTCTCTTTCGTCTTGTAGATCATCTTCTCATGAACTGGAATCCCGAATGCCTCTCCGATCGCTTCAGGTGTCAGGTTAGCCAGTACCTTGCCATCTGGCGAAGTGACTGTTCTCTGTTTTGCATTGTAGTGGTAGGTGCACTCCATGATAAGTTCTGGACATCGGATAGCTGGCGGAAAGTTGGTAGTTGCATACAATCCACTTCTAACAATATTGTGCGAAGTCACTGACGGGTGATGGCCTCCAGTCCCCATTATCCTTCTTTTGAATGCTTCTATGTTGAATGAGCCTAAGTTCGTGTCAACTAGCCTGTCGAGCTTGGATGAAAATTTTGACTCCGGCAGGAAGGACTTGCCCAGTTTCTTGATCACAGCTTGTCTGGACTCGGTGTGGTTGTTCCTGCCTGCAGCTCTTCTGCTTGATTCGGCCATTCTGCAAAAAGGCAAGAGAGTTAGAATTTAAGATAATAAAACAACCATCATTGAGGGTGTCAGCAGATTTTTAAATAAAAAGGCTGCAACACTTCTGCCATTTCCAACTGCAAACCTCAACTATCTTGTTCACTTCAGCTATGAAACTTTTGTATTTGCAGCAACTCTTTCTCAAACTCGTATTTCGAACTTCTTCTTTAGAAGAAATGTACTTTCAGCAACTTGTAAATGTTCTCACAAATTTGAACTTTCAGCCAATGCAGCCCTTTTAAACTTCAGATTTCTCAGCAACTGCAGACTTAACTCTTTTTACTTCAGCAGTCGAATGAAACTTCTTCAAAGTCGTACCTTCTCAGGAACTGCAGCAACTGGCAACTTGAGAATTTGCGCCTCTCAGGAACTGCAGCCTCAGAAAGTTAAGTCACTCTTCTTCAACAACTTCAACTTCTGCAAATTCGCACTTCTCAGCAATTGCAATCTCTTCAAAAATTCGTACTTTCACTTAGCCAATATTTTTGCATTCAGCAACTAGTGAGAGGAATGAAGAGGATTTGAAAATCTTATAGCCTGGTCGAATTCCTGCAGAGGCTATACTTAGCAAATTTTCGAATTCATTTTCCCTCTCTTTTCTCCGTTGTAACACTTGTCATCTGAGGCATCTTCTAGAATTATGAATTCATCACCTCTGCACAGGCCTGCCTCGTCGCTTTTGAGTTCTTAAAATATTAAATTGTTCACTTCCTTGAACAATTTCGAAACGTTTGGCTAAGTCATTTGATCTTGTCTTCATTTAGGCAAAATTATCTAGCTCAAAACTTCTAGCGAAGTGCCTTTCATTCATTTTGTTCGTTTGCCTTAGGAATTTTATTTTGGGCAAAATATCCATTGAAACGATGTGGACATGGCGCGGAGAACGTTTGAATCACCTTTGAACTACAAATGTTTAATACCCAGAAGAAAAATCCTTCTAGAATCCATCGTTTTCATGTGTATCCGGACGAAGGGGTTCTTTTAATTTTTATTATTTAAAAATAATAAAAATGGCTAATGTTTATTTCTTCCCCTCCGGATGTATTCTACTCCTGTAATTTCAAGCTCCTTGGCCTTAGCAAATTTTCTTGATTTTCTTGAAGAATTTTCTCTCTGAAGATTTTCATAACTTTGGAAATTCTAGCATCATCCTCTAGATGTATTCTTCATTTTCTCCTTAGAAAATACCTTAGGAATTATTTTAAAATCCAAATTTCATCATTTTACCTCTGAAGGGCGCATATAGCATGTCATATTTCCATTTTATTCCTTAGGCAATTCCACGCTTAGACTTTCTTTTCTCACTTAGCAATTTTCATTTTCAAGTCCCCACTCACTAGGCACATTTCATATTTTAAGAGGAAAAAATATAATCCTTGGTCTTTTAAAAATCACGCCCCCTTAGCATTATTTACCCCTTGGCGCATGGTGACTCCTCATCTTCCTTGAGCGCATATGCCATAGTGGACTTCCACTTTCAAGCGCATTTCACATTCACCACTCCATGCCTTTAACTTTCACCTTGAGCGCATATGCCATGAAGAAGAGGAAATTGAGGGCGCAAATGAGGGTGTCATGAGGAATTCCCACGCCTTAACTTGACTCTTCACCTCCCTCTAGCGCACTTTGACTAGTAGACTTCCATTTTATCCTTGAGCGCATTTCACCTTTGCAAAGGAAAGATGCCATCATCCTGTGACCCTTCATCTCCCTTGGGCGCATTTAGCCCATGCAACTTCCATTCTTGGGCGCATATGCATGGGGACAAGGAATTCCGCCCCTTTCAAATGACTCTTCATCTCCTCTTGGCGCATTTGCTAGTGTGAGAGGGAAACTTCTTTGCCTTAGGCGCATATTGGCTTGTGAGGAGGAAAACACTACGCCCATGGTGTCTCTTCACCTTCCCTAGGCGCATATAGCCTATGTTACTTCCATTTCTAAGCGCATTTGAGGTGTGTGAGGAAATTTCCATGCCCTAGGTGACTCTTCACCTCCCTTGGGCGCATTTAGCCCATACAACTTCCATTCTTGGGCACATATGAGGATGCCTTAGGAATTTTTTCCGCCTTAGTGAATATTTTCATGCTTTGGGTGACCTTTCACCTTCCTTAAGCGCATATATGGGTATGAGGAGGAAACTCTATGCCTTGGAAGAATTTCTATGCCTCTTGAAGGCGCATTTTATCTTTGCTCAAGGAATTCTCACACTTAGAGATTTTTGTATCTTTTACTCCTCCTAGGCGTATATGAAGGTGTTTATATGCCAGCTATCATTTATAAGTTTCCAACGCCCTAGGTGACCTTGGCCTTCTATTTTTAGTAAACTCTAAGAAATTAGGGTTTCATTGCATTTCACCCTGTTCTGAACTGGAACTAGCGTGGCTATGCCTCCATTTGGTTTTGCCATCCTGTTCACACCTTAGCTAGCATAGTACGTGCTATTTTTAGCCATTTGCTATTTTTAGCAAACCCTAGGATTGATCAATTTCCGTATCTCTGTTTGCTTTGAAATTTGCTCCAGTTGCTTTTGATGCTGTGAAAGACCTGTTCATACTTGCTTCTGGTGATGATGCGCTATTTTTAGCCATGAGATGACTTACTAAAAATAGTAAGTATTTAGATCGTGCTCAAATTTTGCCAGTAGGTAGCCTGAAAGATGCTGATCATGGTGGCGTGCTTTGTTCTGACATCTCTGCATTTCGCTTCATCTATTTTTAGACATGGCAGGGAAACCCTAATCTGACTTGCATGTGCTCTCGACTGCTTCCGTTTGACCTGATTTATGTTGCATGCCATTCTGCTTGTTGAATTAAAGTGCCGGGTGACTGCTGGGGTGAACCTGCTATTTATAGTAAGTGTCCGGAGAGTGGTCCATCGGATGTCGGATGAGTTTGCATGTCACAGTGCCCATGGGATCTCAAAAAACCCAGAAAAACCCAGAAAACCGGTCAACGTTTCGGCACTGGCTAAAAATAGTAAGTCCTTGAAAACTGACTCATTCCGCTTGCATGTCGTATCACTGCGAAGTTCTCGCAAAACCCAGATGGAATATCTGGACATGTGCCGAAAATCACTGCATGCAAACCCTAAAAATAGCATTTGAAGGCTGAACTCTGAAAGTCCTTGTCTCGGTTTGCATGTTACACCATCACGAAGGTCTTCAAAAACCCAGATCCATTCTCCTGTCATTTATCAGAGAATTGTATGTTGAAGCCTTGAAAATAGCCTCTGAAGGCTGAACTGCTAAAAATAGCCAGTTGTCTGAATCTATTCAAATTTCATGGAAAGGCACTCAGAAGTTGCCTGAACGTGCTGAAGTAGTTAGAATCCCGAAATCCTGAGGAAAAGACCTCAGATTAGGTACTTACTAAAAATAGTAAGTTGTCAGATTTCAATAAGATTTCAGTGGGATCTTGCCTTGAGCTTTCTGATCGTGTTGCTGCACTTAGATTTTACCTTAACAACCCAATTTTGACCTCGAACGGGTCTAAAGGATAGAAACCCTAAATCTGTCAATTACTTCAACTGAGGTCAAACGGGACATCCCCAGAGGGACAAAAGACCAGAGACAGAGAGAACCAAAGCCAAAAGACCAGAATGGAGCAAAAATTAGGGGGTCCCCATCTTGGATGGGGTGATGTGTGAAAAGGTCACAACAACGCACTCCACAGGTGCGAATTGAAACGCCAATAGCTCGGTACTTGTCAATTTAAAAAGCTCTTGCCAAAACCTACTGAGAAACCTATTGTCCCAATACTAACAATGTTCTTGGGTAGGCCATGGAGTTTGAACACCTCCTTAAAAAACAACTCTGCAACCTGTAGTGCCTTAAACTTAGAGGATATAGCATATAAGTGGGCATACTTAGTCAACTTGTCTACCACAAAAAAATGCAATCCTTACTTTGTTCTGTGAGAGACTTGTGATAAAATCCATTAATATGCTTTCCCATTTCTGCTCCAAAATGGGTAGGGGCTGCAATAATCCTACAAGAAAGGTATGCTTTGACTTATTTTGATGCACATCAAGCACTCCCTAACATGTCTCAAGACATCGTCTTTGAGTCTCTTCCATGTAAATCTCTCCCTAACTTGTTTGCAGGTCTTAAAGTAGCTAAGGTGTCCTAGAGGTGTGTCATGGATTGCTCTCAATATCCTCTCTTTCATTTTAGATTTGGGAACTAGATAAATCTTGTTCCTTGTACATAATGAGATCATCCACTATCCTATACCTATCATCTTGTACCTTCCCCTCCATGACATCACAAGAAAATTTATTCTTAGAATACTCTAACACGAGATGAGCCCTTCAATCTACTGAAATCTTTGTGATTGAGCATAAATTTGGCTTCTTGGTTAGGGAATTTGTAACAACACTTCATTTTCAATTGACGTATTCAATCTAGATCATAGGCCTGTGGTTTGCTAACTCACCTTTGCCACCGTTCATTCAAATCTCTTTGGTTGAGTTAATATTTCAAATTGTTATGGTCTGTCCTTAACACAAATTTACTCCCTACTAGATACTGCCCGAATTTAGCCAACACATGCATAATGGCTGACATCTCCTTATCTTAAATCGAGAAACCTCTTTGTTTCCTTGAACTTCCTACTTTCAAAAGCTATAGGATCTTTGTTCTGCATTAAGACAGCTCCAATGCCCTCACTAGAAGCATCACATTCTATCACAAAGGGCTGAGTAGAATTTGACAATTCTAAAATTGGACAAGAGCTCATTAGCCCTTTAGTTTGTCAAAGGTATGCTATGCTACCTCTGCCCATATAAAAAACCCTTTCTCGGTCAAATTTATTAATGGTCCTACCAACTAAGAAAACCCCCTAACAAATCTCTTGTAATAGCTGCACAACTTGAAGAATCCCCTAAGATGGGCCAATGTCTTAGACTCTTAGGTGGTGGCCTATCTAAGATAGCTCAAATCTTCTCCTAGTCCACTTTGACTCCTTCGACATTGATCACATGTCCTATATACAAAATCTCTATCATCCCAAACTCGCATTTCGATGTCTTGGCAAAATGTGATTGTGCCTCCATAATCCCTAAGACTTCATCAATGTATTTAAGATGATCCTCCCAAGTTTTGTTGTATATAAGAATGTCATTAAAGAAGACAAGTACAAACTTTTGCAGTTGCCTATTAAATATTTGATTCATGCATGAGTAGAATGTGGCAAGAGCGTTGGTCAAACCGAAAGGCATGACCAAGAATTTTTAGTTCTAATAATGTCATTTGAATGCAATCTTATGTATATCCTCTTCTCTGACTCTAATTTGATGGTACTTTGATTGAAGGTCAATCTTTGAAAAGTAGATTGCCCCATGCAACTCATCAATCAACTCGTCAATGTAATGTCCCCAATTTAGCCCTACGCTCTTCATTTGGATTTAGCCTATTTTTGGAAACTCGTAGGCTAAGCAGAAATGGAAATTAGGGTTTCCACTTTTATAGGAGGTTTTGAAGGTTTGCATGTGAGAGTTTTGATGCATGTCTGGTGGAGCTTTTTGGGTTTTTGGAGAGCTTCAGGATGAGGTAACATGCATGACAAGATAATGACATGCATTTCTGGCGGATTCCTTGGCAATTTTGGAGGCTTGCATGTTGGTATTTTGCAGTGAAAATTTTTGGATTTCTTCTGGGTTTTCAGAGAGCTTCGTGGTGGTGTGACATGCAAATCAAACTGAGGTCTTTTCCAGGCTTACTATTTTTAGTAAGTTGCGGCAAATGCTCAAAATGTGGTAAAAATGCATTTGGACACACTATTTTTAGTACTATGCTATTTTTAGTAAGTGCTACTTTTAGCAAGGTTTCAACGAGCCAGTTGAGAGGTTATTTCTAGTAGGTGTTCAACAGTTCGATACTATAGCTATATCTGGCAGGGCAGTTTACTCAGTTTGGTCTCTAGCTTTTGTGATGCTTATTTTGGCAAGTTTAATATTTGGTGAGATATTATTTTAAGTGAAATATTTGGCTAAGGCATGGAAAAATATTTAAGTCAAATTATAATGTATTTCACTTAATTGCTTGGACACTTAGCTTGGAGAATATAATTGCATTTTTATAAGGTTTCTCACTTAAGGAGAATTGGACGCCTATTGTAAGATATATTTAATTTTCATAAAGTAATTCACCTCTCTTGCTTGGGACGACTTGGTCAAGGGAGTCAACATGAAATTCAAATGCAACAAAATGAAAAGGTGAATGTGAGTCTCATTTGGGCGTCCCTTTTGGAGGGAAAGGTGAGTTTGAATTTTTGGGTTGGAGAAGTTATAAATACAAGGCCTTACCTCTTTATTTCATTATCCATGAAGAAAATATAATGAAGTGTTGCCGAAATGGTGTTGGAATTGCTTCGAGGAATGCATACCTCCTAGCTACTCTTGGTTTCTTGCTTGAAAGATAACAACTAGTTGAGATAGAGAGATTGTTCTTTACACTGAAGAATAGATTGAGCAATATGGAGATTGGTATTGATGTTTTCTGATGTTTTGGTGTGTTTTTACAGTTTACAAGTTGCTGGTTTGGGGTGTTGCTGTAGGTCGTATTTGCTCATATCTCCTTGGGCGAATTTTTGTTGGTTCTAGGTGGTGGCTTAATCTATTCTCCTATCCTAGGCGTCCCTTCTTGCTGATTTTTAGATTTTATCACGAAGAAATGAATTTTATAATGGAGGTCGCCCTTCTTGCCTAGCCGTACCATGCCCACCATTACATTGGGATTTGTGTTTAATTATTTGTGGGGTGTTTGATGCTATTTCTGAGTCTTGTCTTAGTCGCCATCTCTCTTAGAGTCTATTGCTTCTTATTTCATGTAATTTGGTGGAGTATTGAGTGAGATAGTAGCATTTTGGTGCGGTTTCATGTTGCTGGTTTGAGTTTGTTGTTTGTTGGTTACTTATATCAGATTATCAAAAGTTGGGGTTTGGGGCTTGTTTTTCATGGTTGTGAGTTTTATGAAGTTTGGAGAACATTTGATATCACTTGCAGCTACTTGGACAGCAATAATACTTGGCTATTTGCAGATTACATTCACATTGTAATGTTGAATCAGTAGTATGATCAGCTCCTTTACTTTCTTGCAATTTTCTATTGTATTCCCACTTTTAGTGGAAGAAGGCTGGCCTTTCCGCCTTATTTACTTTCTTGGATAAGCATTTCTTTCCCACCGTTTGGTGGAAGAGACAAGCCTCGCCATCTTTACTTTTCATGTACTTGCATTATTCATCATGCTGATCGGTTGAGCTGTCAACCTACTCTCATTGAATAAGTGGTCGAGTTGCATAATTTGTAATTCCAGTATTTCAGTTTACAATCTAACGATCCCTGATGCCATATGCTCACACCTCGCCTGTCATTGGGATCTTGGTGTAGGGTTACATTTCAGTATTGGTTTTGGGTTTGCTAACGTTGACGAGTGATATTGTTGATGGAAAAATTGAAAAAATTGTAAGGGGGTCATTTCAGTCAATCCTAGGGATAGGATACTTGTTCTTAATTGTCTTTTTGTTGAGAGCCCTATAATCAATGCACATCCCCATGATCTCATCCTTCTTAACCAAAATCATTGAAAAAGCAAAAGGATTGGAACTAGGTCTAACGTGTCCCATGTCAATTAGTTTTATGATAAATTTCTCAATCTCTTCCCTATTTAGTGGTCTACTCGGAGGGATGTTGCTAAACATTGGACTATGTTTATCCAACAGAGATTGAATATCAACATGATAAGCTCTCTTATCCTTTGAAGAAGATTTGGTAGAAATAAAACATTGGGCTGCCCATGCAACCTTACCATGCTGAAAAAGAACCTCCATCTTCTTTGCAGTGCCTATCATGGGTGCTCTATTTGACATGCCTCTAAGCACTACCTTTTTCCATTTTCCTTGAATTTTAGCTCCATGGTCTGAAAATTATGAGTACTTTCCAAGAGAGTGTAACCATTGTACCCTCAAAACTACATCTGTTTCCCCAATGCTTACAACATAAAAATCAGTTTTCACCTTATGGTTGCCTATCATGATGCTCGATTGTGATATCTTTTTAGTGCATGACATAATGAACGCATTTGCAACTGTCACATTGAATCCCTCAAAATCTTCCACCTGAAGTCCTCTCTTCGCTATAGGTCCTCATCAATGAAGTTGTGGGTTGCCCTATTATCAATCAAGACCTCCACTGTAATGTCCCTCAATCGGATCTGCCCTAAAATCTGTTTATCTGGCATAAAATTTGCTTGTTGATTAGGTTTAGGGTTTCTTCTTTCCAAAAGAATGTCCTTTTAATACGATAACCCTAGATTGGAAGCTGTATTCATCACATTAACAACATGTTAGCATTAATATATAGATATCCAAAATCAGACATAATCATAAATACATATTGATAAACATAAGAAGAGTCACTCAGACATCAGGAGAGGGGAACCCTAAAGTGCCTGTGGTCTACCACCTTCCAATGCCCAACCTGTATCTCAGGCCTATGGGGCAGAATGCCAAGGTGGGACCCTCACCCCTCCATGACCCAACCCTTGCAACGGGCCTGTGGGGCAGACTGCCCAACCCTTGTCATAGGCCTGTGGGGCAGAACTGCCCAACCCATTGGGCCTGTGGGCCAGACTGCCCAACCCTTGCTTTGGGCCTGTGGGGCGGAACCTGGGTGAGGTTTTTAGACGAACCACTTTAAGTTATGATTCAACACTCCTGGTGGGATTACAAACACAATTCAGACAATCGATATGCAGTCATTAGTACTTCCTTTGTACTTACACATTTTAATATGATCAAACAATTCCTGGAGTCCTAATATGAAGGCATGTCAAAAATACATAACTAAATTGAGAAAAATTCTTATCTACATATTCATTATGTCATTTTTGCCATTTAATACATCCTGCAAGTCCAATATTAGTAGGAGTCAAATATAAATACAGATTAATCATTATTAAAGCCATATCTATAGAAGATAAACCCTTTGGCCTCTTGATCAGTCAGGGTCTATATAGTCTGCCTAAGTTCAATACCAATTCCCAGTATAATGAATCTATTTTCAGATTCGGTAAAGAGAGAATGGTTCCAACACATCAGAGGAGATTGTGTGCATTCCAAAATAATGCATAGATTGATTGGGCATTCAAGGTTCAAGCAACATTGTTATGTCAGATTAAGGATAATTAAATATTAAAGCTAAGTGAGTAATCTCACCTAATCGGCTATGTCTTCCCATGACTCTTTATTCCTTAATCGTCTTCCTTCAACCTTTCATTTGATCATAGGATTAAAAACATATATGAATAAATATTAATCTATCCATTTTATATTAAGATCGTAATTACTTATAAAGTTCAATTTGCTGCAAACATCATTATTGCATAATCGTGAATATAAATATATACTTCATATACATATATATGTATATGATTATTCTTTACTTATATCAATTTGTATTCATGTTTATATGATTATTCTTTCCTTATTCATTTATATATATTCTTTATTCATTGCATATTATTCATTATAAAATTTACCTATATCTATACTTGTATGCCTATTAAATAATATACATTAAGTGACTCTATATTCCAATGCATAACCATCCTAGATTATACCACTCTTACTACTGTTCTGAATGCAGATCGTATTTTTCAATGTTTTCCTATCTTCCTTATTTATTATTCTATTCCTTCCTGATGTATATCTATTTCCCCATATAAATGTTCTACCCTAAACATATTAATTTATTATTCTAAAGTTCCATCCTATCATAAATATGATGACTTACCATTCTGGAAGTTAATTCTAAAATCAATATATTATCTTGCTGTTCTGAAATTCATCAGATGACTATATTGTTTGATATATATCTGCTGGTTGTTTCTGAACTTTCCTTTTCTTTTGTCCTTCCTAATCCATGGGTGGGTCTCTTGTTTGAATTATTTGTCTTATATATCTGATCGAGTCTCCAAAGACATGACTCTTCAGGTCATCCTTGGTAGCCGCTTTTTCTGAATGTCGCGTCCTTTGCAAGTGGACATTCCTTTTACCGATCACTGTATTTTTTGTTTTGTTACTAATAAGGATCATTTGCTTATTATGACTGCTGCTTTATGTTTATTAATACCCATGATATCTTCTTGCTAGGAATCGCTGGCTTGAGGGAGATGGTTAGGAATCGCTGCATTTAGGGATGATTAGTATAGGAATATATGCCTTTAAGATTGTTGTGTATATCCTATTTAAATATTTATTATTTTATATTGTTTATTATATTTTATATTTTGTTATTTGTTTATTTATTGTATATTTCATATTTTGAAGATTAAAGTACAATAACTATATATTATTATTTTATTTCAAGGTATTGAAATATTTAGTATTTATTTTGGTAATTACAATATTATCTTTCTATATTTAATATCTATAATTTGATATCCACAATATTATTATAATAGTATCTTTGATAATAATAATTATAATAATATTAAATAATAATACTTATAATAATATTAAATTGCAATGATATTTATTTTATTTGTATTTAAATATTCACATTTCAGGGTTATCATTTTGGGGACATGACAGTCCTCCTCGCCCAAGATTGCTTGCCCTCAAGCAATCATAATTTAAGATGTTTTTCTTCCCCCGTGATGATGATATTAGCTTTGATTGGAGTTGGAAGTTCTCACCCAGGTGATTGCTATTTTGGTTATGAGGTTAATGTATTACTAATTTTTTTAAGTGCTATTATTTCTCCATAACTCTTAAAAGCAACAAGTTAGAGTTTGTGACTTAGTACAACTTAAAACCACATGACTAAAAAATTAAAGCAAACACCCAAGTAGCTCAACCAATTAGGCAAGTAGTTCAACTAGGCAAACAATTAGCTCAAGCAACCAACCAACCAGCTCAAGCATACAGGTAAGTAGCTCAAGCACATGAGCAGGTAGCTCAAGCACACAGGAAAGTAGCTCAAGCACATAAGTAGCTCAAGAAAACAAGTAGGCAACTAGCTCAAGTAGAAAAGCAAGGAGCTCAAGCAAGTAGGCAACTAGCTCAAGTAGACAAGCAGGTAGCTCAAGTATGCAAACAAGTAGCTCAAGCAAGTAGGCAACTAGCTCAAGTAGACAAGTAGGTAGCTCAAGCAAGTAGGCAACTAGCTCAAGTAGGCAAGCAAGTAGCTCAAGCATGCAAGCAATCAGCTCAAGAAAGTAGGCAACCAACTCAAGCAAGTAGGAAAGTAGCTCAAGCACATACAGGATGGCAGGAAAGATGCTCTGATACCACTGTAATGTCCCTCAATTGGACCTGCCCTAAAATCCGTTTATCTGCCATAAAATTTGTTTGTTGATTAGGTTTAGGGTTTCTTCTTTCCAAAAGAATGTCCTTTTAATACGATAACCCTAGATTGGAAGCTGTATTCATCACATTAATAACATACTTGTTAGCATTAATATATAGATATCCAAAATCAGACATAATCATAAATACAGATTGATAAACATAAGAAGAGTCACTTAGACCATCAGGAGAGGGGAACCCTAAAGGGCCTGTGGTCTACCACCTTCCAATGCCCAACCTGTATCCCAGGCCTGTGGGGCAGAATGCCAAGGTGGGACCCTCACCCCTCCATGACCCAACCCTTGCAACGGGCCTGTGGGGCAGACTGCCCAACCCTTGTCATGGGCCTGTGGGGCAGAACTGCCCAACCCTTGGGGCCTGTGGGCCAGCTGCCCAACCCTTGCTTTGGGCCTGTGGGGCGGAACCTGGGTGAGGTTTTTAGACGAACCACTTTAAGTTATGATTCAATGCTCCTAGCGGGATTACAAACACAATTCAGACAATCGATATGCAGTCATTGGTACCTTTTTTGTACTTACACATTTTAATATGATCAAACAATTCCTGGAGTCCTAATATGAAGGCATGTCAAAAATACATAACTAAATTGAGAAAAATTCTTATCTACATATTCATTATGTCATTTTTGCCATTTAATACATCCTACAAGTCCAATATTAGTAGGAGTCAAATATAAATACAGATTCATCATTATTAAAGCCATATCTATAGAAGATAAACCCTTTGGCCTCTTGATCAGTCAGGGTCTATACAGTCCGCCTAAGTTCAATACCAATTCCCAGTAATAATGAATCTATTTCCAGATTCGGTAAAGAGAGAATGGTTCCAACACATCAGAGGAGGTTGTGTGCATTCCAAAATAATGCATAGATTGATTGGGCATTCAAGGTTCAAGCAACATTGTTATGTCAGATTAAGGATAATTAAATATTAAAGCTAAGTGAGTAATCTCACCTAATCGGCTATGTCTTCCCATGACTCTTTATTCCTTAATCGTCTTCCTTCAACCTTTCATTTGATCATAGGATTAAAAACATATATGAATAAATATTAATCTATCCATTTTATATTAAGATCGTAATTACTTATAAAGTTCAATTTGCTGCAAACATCATTATTGCATAATCGTGAATATAAATATATACTTCATATACATATATATGTATATGATTATTCTTTACTTATATCAATTTGTATTCATGTTTATATGATTATTCTTTCCTTATTCATTTATATATATTCTTTATTCATTGCATATTATTCATTATAAAATTTACCTATATCTATACTTGTATGCCTATTAAATAATATACATTAAGTGACTCTATATTCCAATGCATAACCATCCTAGATTATACCACTCTTACTACTGTTCTGAATGCAGATCGTATTTTTCAATGTTTTCCTATCTTCCTTATTTATTATTCTATTCCTTCCTGATGTATATCTATTTCCCCATATAAATGTTCTACCCTAAACATATTAATTTATTATTCTAAAGTTCCATCCTATCATAAATATGATGACTTACCATTCTGGAAGTTAACTCTAAAATCAATATATTATCTTGCTGTTCTGAAATTCATCAGATGACTATATTGTTTGATATATATCTGCTGGTTGTTTCTGAACTTTCCTTTTCTTTTGTCCTTCCTAATCCATGGGTGGGTCTCTTGTTTGAATTATTTGTCTTATATATCTGATCGAGTCTCCAAAGACATGACTCTTCAGGTCATCCTTGGTAGCCGCTTTTTCTGAATGTCGCGTCCTTTGCAAGTGGACATTCCTTTTACCGATCACTGTATTTTTTGTTTTGTTACTAATAAGGATCATTTGCTTATTATGACTGCTGCTTTATGTTTATTAATACCCATGATATCTTCTTGCTAGGAATCGCTGGCTTGAGGGAGATGGTTAGGAATCGCTGCATTTAGGGATGATTAGTATAGGAATATATGCCTTTAAGATTGTTGTGTATATCCTATTTAAATATTTATTATTTTATATTGTTTATTATATTTTATATTTTGTTATTTGTTTATTTATTGTATATTTCATATTTTGAAGATTAAAGTACAATAACTATATATTATTATTTTATTTCAAGGTATTGAAATATTTAGTATTTATTTTGGTAATTACAATATTATCTTTCTATATTTAATATCTATAATTTGATATCCACAATATTATTATAATAGTATCTTTGATAATAATAATTATAATAATATTAAATAATAATACTTATAATAATATTAAATTGCAATGATATTTATTTTATTTGTATTTAAATATTCACATTTCAGAGTTATCATTTTGGGGACATGACATCCACTCTTTGACCCTGCAATACTCCTCTAACTTGAAATGGATTGTACCTAGTTGTCCCTATTAGAGTGGCAAAAGTCCCTCTTGAAACTCCTCCAACATAATGGTCTTTTAATTTAGCTTCTTTTTCTTTTTCCTGTTCACTCCTTGAACCAACTTCCTCTTTTTTCTCTTCATTATTAGAGATAACTTCAATGTAATGAACCTTTCCTTTTCCAAGGAACTTGTGAATTGGTTCCCATGGTTCTTTTAACTTTACATGAAAAACACAATTTCGTTCTTCGTAGTCCATTCATTGTTTTGTCATCCATGGTTGTCTTCTTAGGCTATTCCTTTCTTAAAGGTTTCTTATCTTTCTGCGGTGGAAATGACTTAGGCTAGAATTTATTTTTAGGAGTGAAGAATTTCATATGTTTTGCTCTTTCAATTGCATACCAAAAAAGGTGGGTAAAATTCCTTCACCCAACCTCTGAGTGGTTTAGTCAATCCCTCAATAAAGAGAACAATGTCTCCTTTTAGACACATCAGGAACCATTACCGAAATCCTCTCAAAATCGGAGACATAATTATCAACTGACCCATTGATGCAGAAGCATTCCGAGCAAATAGCAATCAGCATCGACCAAAAATATATTTCGGTTTGAATTTATTTTGGTTTTTAATTTTCAACTCCAAATTCATCATTAAAGGTCTGCAAGTTTAAATACCTGTTCGTTCGCCGAATTGTGACATCAAAATTTGAAGATTCAAAATGCCGATTTTTATTTGTTGGTTCATATATTAAAGAGAATTGATAAAGGAATTTGAAAAGTTTGAAGTGTTAAATTATTGGTAACATTTAGACAATTCATATTTGAATTAAATTTCTTCTAGGCCGATTCATTTTCTGCCTCCATTTACTCTTTACGAATTTGAATGGGTGCAATGATACGTAGTAGAGAAAATTGGAGAAATAAAAGATTAAAAGTTGCTAGGCAAAGTATTTGAAGGGGTCGATTAAAATGCCAGTTGAGAGGCGATGCCTCATCTTCCAGCTTGAAAATCAACTAGACACAAGGTAGGTGATCTAGTAAAAGCCTTTATGGTTGTTCAAGGTTGATGAAACTATGAAACACCAAGAACTTTTGGAGATGTTCTTCAAGGCAGTGATAGAGAAGGAACTAGAATCATGATAGTATCAACTTTTTTTGATTATGTTTATTTTCCCAACCAATGGGTTACTCCTCAATTGTAGGTCTTGTGGCTAATATATGTGGTAAGTATCATTAAATGTCCATTGTTTATTTGGATTTTACAAAAACATTGAGACCATAGTATAGGGTCTGCATGGTACTAATTACTAGCTTTCTATCCAGAAATATATTTTATACATTTCCATTTATAGTCTTTCACATCTTGAATGTGTTGGCGTTTCAAATCGCACCTCTGGAATGCGTTCTGGAAACGAACAGCTATGTACAATAAACTGCTCTTCGAATTAGGAGGGGAAGCTCCCTCTTTTGCTGAGTTGCATAAAGAAAAGTAATCTAAACTTAATTATGCCTATCTTTTTGGTTCAGCTGCGAGAACCCAAGGTTATAGAACACTAGATGTTGCGGCTGAGGTTTTTCCTTTAAACGAAACTAGACAGCTACAACTTAACCTACGCTTAAAACGTTTCCACCCTCTCAAGTAAACGCAGAGCAAGAGAGTTTGGAAATGGACGAGTTTGATTTCTGACAAATACACTTAAATAAACTATTCTTCAACATACGTTTTAAGGCAAGCTGAAAAAGAGATCGTAAAAGTATTACGGAAATACGAGACTTTTATTTCAAGGCAGACAACGGACGCTCAAGATTTTATTTACTCATACTTCTAACACAAAACAAATAGATAGAAACTTGAGATGTTTATATCAAGGTAGACAAAGCACGCTCAAGATTTTATTTACTCAAGTTTCTGGAACAAGGATTACAATTTCGGGACACGCTTGCAACATGCGATCAACCTAACTATAATCAACACAACACATGCACTAAACAAGTATTTGCAGCTAAAGAGGCATGCAAACTTGTTCTTTACACAAAGTGAACAATACTGAATGATAACAAAGAGAAGGTACTATGACACTTATGTCTTGTTATCACAAGCACGGTTAAACTAAAATGAGCAAACACTGCTCTTATTTATAACTAAGCAGAGGAGTAGGAAACCCTAAAATCTCCTTGCTTTTACAACTATTGCTTGCCAACATGCAAGCTTTATTTCTAAATCTAGAAGAGATTAAAACATCTAAACCCTAGAAAGCTTATTAAAAAGGAAAGTGCCAACTCGTGACAACTTGTTACAATATTTTCTTTCTATCTTCAAAGAATGAAAAAGATTTGAGACAAGAATAGAAAGAAAACGTGGAAGATGCTTCTAGAAGAAAGCAGATTTAAAGCTCGATCACATCCGCTAAAAAGCAGGCAACTTCATCTAAAGTAGGAGTGTTGATGCTATTAATAGCAAAATGCCGCTTTTCCAAGATTTCTTCACCATCTGTAATTGATTTCAAGAAATCTTCACTCTCATTGGCCGCTTTCTCGAACCTTGCTGACATCATGGAAATCATCATCATTCTCCCAACACTGCCTTCGTTGCCATGCAAAATGCTCTGAAACTCAGCTTGGACTACGTAAAGCCCAATGTAGGAACCATCCTCAAGGCAATACTGACAAGGAATTGCTGCAACTACTTCTCTGATAAACCTAAGAGCATCAACAACTCTTTGTTTATACATTGCAAACTCCTCAGATATTCTGATATATGTGTCCACCTTGAAAAGATGACTTTCTTTCCACTCCAGGATTTGTCTTTTATGTTCTCTTGCCATTGTAGAGCCACAAGCCATCTCTAAATCTGCAATTATGATTTCGTGCATAGGCTTGAACTCGGCTATCAACTGTTCAAAATCCTGGATTCCTTGACGTAAATCATGAGCCTTGTATCTCAACTGGAAGACTTGTGTCAGGACCTCTTTTCCTCTGTTGATGATCTCTTCAACCCACTCATTAGTTTGTTTACCACAAATAACTAACTGCCTTAATTGCTGCTGATCAGCTGGTGTTTCTAAGACTTGAGGCAGCAACTGAGTTGTTTGTGAGGTGCCTTGGATAAGATTTGATATTCATAACCAGAGTTGGCGATTTTCAGCCTTGAGGGCTGCCTTGTCTTCTCCATCCTTTTGCACTCTTTCTTGAATATTTTCTGTTACCATCTTAAACAAACTTATATCAACATGTCGAGTACTTTTACCAAGGTTTGCTTTGACTATGATGAAATCGTCAACATCCACCTCATCTCTGATTTTGGCTTCAAGAGGCGTAGCTATCGCCATGACCATTTCACCCTCGAGATTCCTTTCAAAATGCATTTGTTTCTTGGCCTTCTTCTTGGGTGCTTCCTGGTATATGCTAAGGTCATCAACATTCACCTGATACGAAGGTCTTCTTCTTGTCCTTCCCAAGGAGCTCTCAAGCCAAGATGTAGTATTTCTATTAACATCCAAGGGAGGAGTGATTTTAACATTGACCTCTATCTCCTCGTCTTCCAAATCAATGTGAATTGGCAAAGACCTAGGAGATGGTAGTGCTTCTTGTATCAAAGGTTCATCATGTTGCACTTCTTCCTGAAGTATGGGCTCTGGTTGAGGAACTTCTATTTCAGCTGTAGGTTGCTCCTGTATAACAATCCCTGTATAATACAACCTCCTTTTAGCACTCTTTGCTGATCTACTGCCCTTTGTGACCTCTTGAGACTGAACTTTTTCTTTGTTCTTTGGTTGCACTCTTGAAGAAGAGGGAAGAGATGAATGTTTCTTTGGTGGCTCTACTACTGGAATAGACTCCCTTCTCTTTAGAATCAAGAAAGTCTTACTGTACTCTACCACTTGTCTTGTCCTTTCTTCCACTGTGATACATTCTTTATGAGCTCAGTTGACCTGTGTAAGAGGTTGCTGCTCAACCTTATTTCTAGTATAAGTTGGAATAATTACATCCCCATCATCATCTGACAACCCTTCAATATCCTCTGATAAGCGATCTTTCATCTAATGAAGGGTTAACCTATTGTGACTTCGCCTTCGCACCTCATACTCATCTCTGCAATTAGCCCAAAAGTCTTCAAGTGTGGGCATATGAGCATAGTTCTGACCAAGTCTAGATGCATAGAAGCCATGGGGATCATATGACCGTCTCTTACTGAAAGGCTTGAAACCAAATTTGTCTAACTCGTTACCCATTAGTTTAGCTTCCGCAGATGATCTACATGTGTAAATGCCTAAAGCAAAAGGAAAGTTGAAGGCTGGTTTCTTTTTGTTATGCAGACGGGTGTGAACATTTGAAATCTGCCTGAAGAATTCCATGCATACTACCTCATCTAATGTATACCTTGGTAACATGAGTGGAGCTCCTGAATAACCATACACCCTTAGGTAAGTGAAAGTGGCGAACTGAATAAACCAATCTGCCCATTTTGATATTGCAGCCCTGGCAATGGATGAGATGCGAACATGTAGCTCGTTGTCCAGGTCCCACACTGTATAAGTCAAGAATGCTTCATTCACCCTTTTGTAATGACGTGATGCAGTAGTGAATTCTAGTTGAGTATAGTAGTTGTAGACATTTTGAACATTCAAAGAACCCTCCGTGTTTAACCCTCTGAATTTACCTTGATAGGCAACCAAATAGACTAGGTAGGAGACCATGTGAAATGCATGTCTATGAAAATACTTAGTTATCTGATGATGTAAGTAGTCACTGATCAATGTAGGCCAGTCATAGAACTCTGTCTTTTTCATTATATGAGGTATCACATAGAACATCCAAGGCTGAAACCTTGTTGCATCTGCTTGACCTGTGACTCGATTGAGTAGGGTTATTATGATGGTGAATTCCTCCTTGAACTGTCCTCTTCCGACATCCTTTGGCAATGTAGAATGTTTCTCTTTCAGCCACCTATGTGCAATCTTCTTGCTATATTTATCTTGATGTTCTTCCCATATCCTTTCACATTCTTCCACTTTGATAGTGACGCTTCTAGGCCATGGTGGAATGGAGAAGCATTTCTCAATCATATCTGTTTTTAGGCTGCAAATGATTCTCCCATCAACTGACTGTATCTCCCTTGTAGCTGGATTGTAATGCTTGATGCAAGCAATTATGAATTCTAAGCTGTGTACTGAGAAAGGTATGGATGCTGCTGCAAGAAGGCCTGAATGGGCGAGATGCTTGATGGTGGTATTGCCTGCATCTTCTAAAGGACGTATATTGAACACTGGCTTGATGTGATGCAAGTCAGTTTCAGTTGTTTCAATGAAATCGTGGTAAAGAATTGATTTGGTCTTGAACTCTGCAGGAGTGTATTCCATTCTGAAAGACTTGAAGATTGACAGTAACCACGCCTAGGTTTAGACAAATTTTGACAAACTTTCTAAATTTAGCTTGCTGATTTTTCTTCCTCAACGGACGAATTTTTGAGTTTTATTCTTAGATATGGTTTTCGACTAGAATTTCGTTACAAGCCAACCCTTCGAGATAGGGGTCTTCTAGATCACTCGTTTCCGGAAACTGACTTCTGGTGGCCTTAAACCCTAGGCGCCCTTCTCCTTCAGGGGCGCCCATAGCTTCCAGTGTTAGTTTTTATTTTGAATTTTCACTGTTGCTTTCCACTTTCTGCCATTTCTCACACTTTATCTCCTTTGTTTGCCCGACGATATGTGATGACTGCTGAATCTGACTGATGAGTTGACGGATTCGTTGGAGAGCTGGATCCAGTATGAGGAAGTCATGCTGGAGAAGTCTTCAACAAATTTGACCATCTGCTATCTCAAAAGTTTGGGCGCCCTTCTTGAAGTATGGCGCCTAGCTTCTCCAGAGTTAGATTTTCTTTTGTGTTCTTTGTCTTCAGTCTTCAAAATCTCTCTCCGTGACTCTGTTTGTCTTGAATTTGCCAGTGACTAGATGATTCGACGAGCATGCCGACTGATTCGTTGCGGAGCTGGGATGAATCTGAGCAACATTGTCTTGGATAAGGAAACCCTAATTTTGGCTTTGGCCTCTTGAAAAGCTAGGCGCCTTTCTCTTTCAGGGGCGCCCATGGTTGGCAGTGTTAGAAATTTTTATCAATTTTTCAATTTATACCTCGTAACACGTGTTTCCATTACCTTTGGCTGTGAAGATTGAAAACTTTCTAAGGCATGGAAACATGGGCGCCTCTTCTTGATACGGGCGCCTGAAATCTCCAAACTTAGATAAAATTTGATATTTTTCATTTTTCAACTTCTTCAGTTTGTTCCTCGTTTCTCGTGCACATTGGTCATCGACAGTCTCTGTTTGATGCTCGAACTCTTGATTCTGACACTTGGCAGTTGGCTGACTTCCATGAATGACCTTGGATCTTCAAAAGAGTTTCTAAAAAAGTAGAATAGACCCAGTAGAGTAAAACTGACCTTTTTGTGATTCTGACTGCACCAGTCTGACGAGGAAGTATTTTAAGCCAATCAAAATCAGTCTTAACCCTAATGGCCAAACTTTCTATTTTTAGAAATTTTCTATTTTTAGAAAATATTAGAAGTATCCATTTCGTAAGAAACCCAAAAAAACCTAGAAAAAGTTTCTATTTTTAGAAAACTGCTAAAAATAGAAATTTTCCTAAAATTTAGGGATGAAAAACTGAAGTCTGGGTATTGTAGGTTTGATCTTTTTAGACCGACCCAGATTGTCAGATTTTGAAATTTTAAGCTTATGACCCCCATGCAAGACATGCAGACCGCCATTTTGACCTTTTCTGACAGATTTAACAGTATCTTGACTCAATTCTTTAAAATGCTTAAGTGTAGCAGAAATTTTAATTTGGGGTACAACAGAATGGTCATTAGTGCAATCTTTCCTTCATGATTTAATATAAAAGCTTAGTTTTCTTATCATCCTCTTGTGAATTCTATGGTTCATCAATTATAACATAAAATGAATGCAACTAATAAGGGGTACCCTCTTATAGTACAACCTAATATTTTATACTCTTGTTACAATAGATGGTTTAATCTCCTTCAAAATTTAGCTTCATTGACATCAAACATGCTGCTTATATGATTTATAGTGAATGAAGTTTGTTTAATTTGTGTGCAAATTTATTTCCTTGTCACATATCTAGTGTTTGATACCCTTGTTAATGAACATTGAATATTATTACTGGTTTTGCAGGTCAAGGGCAATTAGATTTATACCATGATCACGAACTATGCTTAAGTTTACAACTGGTTTCAGAAGAAAGGAATAAAAAATGTATGAACCTAGAAGGTTTTGCTAGCTTTTTTGGACTGATAAGATCAATTCCTTTTGACAGCCATCAATTAAATTCTACAAAGGGATCCATTTATGATGGTCCTAAACTCAGGTTCATATAATCCTTCCTTGAAAATAATAAAATATATATTTGTCTATTTGTTAGTTACTAATGTAGTATTAAATTGACTATTGATCATGTAAGGTTAATAGGATTGACAAAGTAAAGTTTAGTTAAACATTAATCAAATGTTATTAACACAATATAAGCCATAAGGTACTTGTTTGGTTGAGAAAGTTTGTTAATTTGAGTTAATTAAAGTCCAAATGTTCAGCTAAAACTTTTATGGGAGGGATACTTTAAGTAAGAGACATACATTTTCATAGTAACAAAAAAGGCAAAAAACACAAGCACTCCACTTTTAAATGTACATGTGACCTTTGGCGTGTCATCCCAACTTTTTTGCCTTAAGTTTTTAAATAAACTAGTCAAACCTAGGTCATGTTGGGAAAAAAAAGCAATATAATTAAAAAGATACATTTGAAATGTGTGTAAATGAAAAACATGTGGGTTTTTCAAAATAGTCCATGGTTTTTTTTTCAGAAAACCCTCCAAATTGATTTTTTTTGTCATTTTTCACTTTCAAGCTATGTGTAACAACCCCCAAACTGGGTAAACAAATTTTTTTCTACTTTCACTAATAAGATACAAGGAAATACATTTATAATGACAAAGTAAATAACTTTTATTTTCATTCTAATTGAACATTTCATCATAAAGAAATAAATGACACTTTACATCATTGTTCTATTTTCCAAGTAAATAATAGAGTACGCTTTCATGATTACTTTTCTTCAAATAAAAAGCAAGGTAAGAATCTTACAAGTTTCAAACATAGCTCGGAAGCTTTTGAGCAAATAGGAATAAGACTGTCCAGGATCTTCCCTTTCAAACCTTGGTTCATCAGAAGTCTACCGTGGAGGAGAAACATCACTTAGGTGCTTTTCCACCAACCACGGACTTATATTGCGGTCCCCCGCACGTTTACTATTAAGTAGATGGCCCTCCCTTCTACGAAGAGATTGGTTGGGTAACCGATTCTGTATGACCAACTGAGCATAGTGTGTAATCCTACATAACTAAATCCTTGTGCCCTCACAATCCCAATCTAGCATGTAACCTGGATTACTGTGAACTGATAGTGTAATTCGTCTCACAGTCTAAGTGGACGTTAGGTATACTACACTACTTTGGCCAAAGCATTTCGGGAGTACTTAAACTGACGGTCATCTATCACTTGCACTAAGTCAGGTTCAGTTTGACTTAAGGCTGCCTTATCCTACGCGTAGGTTGAGTCTTTTCCGTGGGTAGTCAATCACCCTAGACTTCCTACTTCAACTACTTAAACAGGAAATGGAGTACAGTCAACAAGGGGTCCCTCTGGTACCTCCTAACATGGAAATCTTTATCCATGGAGTACATAGCTTTGTCTAGTTAACCTATTTAACTCTAAAGCTTTAGACTACCTTAGTACTGAATCCACCCTCGTCCTAGTATTAAATAACTAGTCCCTTTTTCCTTTATTTAAAGAGTTCAAGCAATATTCAAGTAATACAAAACATGATATACTTCTATTAAAAAGTAATCAAAACATTTCCCTTTTATGCTATTCCTTTTACAAGCTTTCCTATGAAATTATACTATTTCATTTCAACAAGCTTTCCCCTATGAATTTAAGCTTTTTCCAATTCAACAAGCTCTTAAAATAACATGCTTTCACTATGGAACAAGTTATTCCTTAATTCAATAAGCCTTTTCTAATGAAATTAAGCTCTTCCCAATTCAATCTTTAGAAAATAGAGACCTTAACATTTTCCTTTTCTATTTCATAACACAATGCAAAGCATAATCAAGCAAGCAAATAAACTCATTTTTAATTCAAATGACAGAAATTCTAAAAAGACATTTCTCATGCCTGATTCGCTTGCTGCGAAATGAGTTCGATCAGTAGCTTCTGCTCCTCCACAGTCCTTCACAGTCTTTACCAGATACTTCTCACATCATGAACAAGTATAACTCTCAGGTAAATGCAGTACAGCAATGAGGGAATGTAGCTCTCAACAATACAGTCACAGCAAGATAATATATGGCTCTCAGCAATGTAATCACAGCAAGATAGTATATGGCTCTCACAACACTAACCAGCAATGAGGGATTAAGGCTCACAGCAAATGCAAACAGTAATGGTGAAGTATGGTTCTTAGCAACACTAAACAACAATGATGGTTTGCAGCTCTTAAAACATGAAATTCGTAATTGCAAGTGCAGATAGGAAAGTGGTATCAATAACAATGAGAGCAACCTCTTATATAGGTTTCAAATTCTCATGCTTACTACATTGTAGGCATGAGAATTCGACACCTTTCCTATTGACATTGTCAAAATATGCAGTGGCAATCATATAGCAAGACACTCAGCAAAACAAGAGATGATTCAACCTCATTTTCGAAGAATGTTTCCACTCTTACATGGTAAATTTGAGAGGCAGCCACCTACAGGCGTATTCACCAAAAATGCCCTCAAAAATTGCGGAATGCATGAACAATGGCATTTAAAGTTTACAGTCGAAAATGTCAAGGTTATTTCCGCATACACCTGGCCTCCTTCCGCCCACGCGTTCCAGAATGGTGGCATATTTAGCATTCACGACCAGGTCCAAGGCGTGAGAGCTGGCGTGGGTTTTTCCCCTCTCCATTTTCATTACTTCAGCCTTTCACAGTCGCGTGTTTTCTTCCCGTGAAGAAATCTGCGATTTTTAGTTATTCAAACACTTTTGATTTAAATCTTTTAAAGACTATAGTTTCAATCATTTAAATTTCCCCAATAATACTTCCCACGTATTTTCCAATGGTTTATGAATTTCGAAATACCTTTATTCCATATGGTAAATGTATTATATCACCAAATGACTATATAAGTCCATTTCCATTATTTCCTAGGCAAAGTCATTTTAATTTATATATTAAAATGTTATAAATCTATTTTGCATTATATTTAATATAATTTATTATAGTTTTATTTTTACCTTTATTTAAATATATGAATATATCTATATAATATTCGATATTATTATAGATATATCAATATATTATATTATTGGTAAAACTATAATAATATCTATATTAAATATATTTATAAACATATCCATATTTACACTTAAACATATCTATACATGTTTATATTCAACTATCCACTTACGTGTATTATAGGCTAGTCAGAGGTCCCTTAAGAGACGTATTTGCACAAACATGTATATATACATTTAACTGTAAATTCCAGGCATCAGTATAACTTATCAGTTCACATTTCACATTCAAGGTTCACAGAACAGTAAGTCAGTCAATCAAGTAACACCACTTCATAAAGCATAAAGAAGTAATCAAAATCTCCTAAGCCTAAGGATGACTTATCATGACAACTCAATCTAACTCAGTTCCCAAAACCCTCAGTGAAGTGTGTGTATGCTCATATGATCAACTTTATTGGTTAGCCGACCAAGTTCCTCTCCCGAGTGATGTTTCCCCTCCACCTGGAGGAATAATTCCTGTTCCTGCATCCATTGGCACAAAACCATGACAGTCACTTGCTCATAACATTTGCAGCATATATAAATCAAATATATAAAACAAGACTCTAATTACTCTCCTCTATGCATTGCTTTTCCAAGAATAACATCAATCAAGAATACAGAATGAGCCAATCATAACATGTAAACAAATTCTCAAATTGATAACAAGGTTCAATCACATTTTATTCATTCAAAACCTTCCTTACAATCAGAATGCTCTAAGCATTACTAGAATGGTAACTATACAAATTCCGGGGTGTAACACTATGTTGCTGGTTTTGGTACGAGTCCTAGTTTGGGTTCATGGATCTAGTTCGTGGATTTGGCTAAAGTTTTTTGGGGGTTGGGTTCGTCCATACAAAAAACATGTAAAAATCATAAATATATATATGCAGCCTAGAAGCATGAATTAAGATAAGAATATCACATAGCATCATATAAAGTTATAAACAATAAAACCACCATAAACTTGAATGTCATTTAAAACATGCATGATAAATATTCATCGTTCAAACTTCAAGTTCAATATTAAAATAATAATATCAAGTTCAACACTTTTAATCATCAAATGGATTTTCTAAATCATCAATATCATCATCATCATTGACATTGGATGATGTAGGAACATTAGATGAACCACAAGCAGTGCCACTTGCACTAAAAGTATGCCGACTTTCGAAATCCTCAGATGCAATATGTTGGGAAGTAGAAGCTTCCAAGCCACAACTTTGTGTCCCCTTCCTTGTAGTCATATTGTTTGTGCGAAAGGAGACGCAAGTTAGAATGCACATATATTGAGTTCTCTACTCTTTTTGAGTGCATTCTATTGCGCTTTACTGAGTGGGTGAAAGAATATGTGCTCAAATTCCTCTCAAATGCAGATGAACTAGCAACCTATGAAGAAAAATTAAACAGTTAAAGTTATACATTATAAAATAAAATCTAAAAAGAATAAAAACTATAAATGAAAATGAAAGTTGAAAGTTGAAGCTTTAAGGACTAAATTCTAAATTCTAAAAAATTATTAAACTTGCAATAAAACTTTAATTGTGAGGGATTGCAGGTGTTGGAAGAATTGGCCATGGAAGTACCACCCACTTTGAGAATCCTTTTTAAACCTATCACAAAGAGCCTCAATACTTTGATCATTTGAGTGCACAAAATCAATGAACTCACTCGTGACTATATCTCGCAATTCAGGTTTAGAGAAAAGTTTATGAAATGTTTCCTTGTACCCTTCAGCCACTTCAAAATCTCTATTTGGGGAAAGCATTCCTAGCACAGAAAGAATCTTAGTATTGTAGTATTTTGGATTCAAGGCGAAGGCAAGATGTAATGGGGTGGTCATTTTGTTCCATCTTTCTTCAACAATTGCATATAATTGTTTGAAGCATAGTTGAAAAACTCAGATTCGGCAATAACTCGACAGACCCAAAAGTTTTAAAAACTCCGAACTCAGCAATAACTTGACAAATTTATCGAATATTCTTAAAAAGCACACATATAAACTGAATTTTTAGAACATATTACTGATTTCATCATATATAAATCAAAATTAAAGTTTAATACATATCAATCATCAATGTATCAACTGATTTCATCATATATAAATAATAAGGTTAATTTTATTTTTTTGAGTAATTTATAATTTTATACATTTTGTCTTGAATATCTTATTTTATAATTATTATTTATAACTATATACCAAAATTTTGATCAAAACTAGATAATAAATAAAATATAAGTTAATATAATTAATATTATTATATTTTGCAACTCATATATATCAAAACTTGGATAAAAAATCGCATATAAAATTATAAATTACTCATATAAAAATTAAAATAATAAATTACTCATAAAATCATTATATTGCAAATTTGCAAGTATAAAAAAATATGTTCATATAATAATGGTGTATATAGTCAAAATATAATAATAATATAACAAAATGAAATTACAGTCTAATACAATATATTCTAAACTCTAATACAATGAAAATCACATAATTAATACATTGCCAGGTTAAAAAGTATAAAAAAAACTGCATTTAATAATTTTGAGTTGAAGAGATAAAAATCACGTATTTTTCAAATGGTAAAATAAAAACGGCGAAAAAATACCTGTAAGTTGTAACCTAGCATGCCCTGGTCGTGTGCCCTGCTCTTTGTGTTTTAACCTCTTCCTGCCTTTTTTCGTCAATGAAAATAAGGGTAAAAGTCACGTTTTTTTTTTCTTTATACTTAAAACCTGTACTATCCCCTTCTATCTAGACATCAATTATTAGTGGGATTAGCCTATCAGTGTGACCCTCGTAGGCTAATGGGAGTGGATAGAGGGTCTTTTGAGGCAGATACCTAGTCAGTTGATGGCATCATTCTTCTCTAGTGCTTGGTGGGGTTCAGGCTTGGCCTTGGTAGAGGTTTTAGGACTCAGTTTCTCATACTTACTATTTATAGTAAGTAATTCAGCCAGTGTTCCTATTTATAGTAGGGCACCTGAACGTGATATGTTTGCAGTGGCGATCCCAAAGTTTAGTTGGTTTGAAGAAATAAGGTGTATTGCATAAGTTATAATGTTTAATTATTATTAAAGATGACTTTAATAATAATTAATGTTCTAAGTTTATAAAATAATGTTATATTCGCACTTTATGTTTTATTGGTCATGGAGACATTAAAAAGGGGGCCATTTTTAATTAATGTCATGGGTGTCAGTTTCAAGATATTATTTTAATGATACTAAAGTGCAAACTTATATTATTTTAAATGATAAAAAGGCACATTAGGGATCGACCCTCTTGAGAAGTATATAAAGAAGTAAAGGAAGAATTCAAACCATTCTATTGAGCATTTGATAATTTCATTTCATGTCTTCCTTTGGCGTTGGAGAAGAGAAACAAGGGTTTCTACATTTTCCGGAGCTATCAGGCATTGGAGAATGTTCATTCTTTAGTGTTCGTGCTTTCTGAGGTTGTGCAACATCAACTGAAGTTAGCTTATGAGAGTTGGTTTCATTCAGAGGCCAATATTAAGCAGATTTGAGAATTTCAACAAGGGTTTTTTCAGGCAGATTGTTCACTGTGAAAGGCACACATCTCAAGGGCTGCAATTGGTGATTGCTAGCACACATCCCAAGGCCGTACCATTTTTCTTTTCTCCCATCTGTACCAGCAACCAGCTAGGGCGTGTGAACTTCTTGATGAAACGCCTTCTCGTTTTGATTGATGTCTATTGCATTATGGGTGGCTACATCTCTAGAGGCATTTCATAGGGTTTTTGAGGAGGAGATATCATTATATGCAGCAAACTGATTTCTTTATCAGGTCTAACCATGGCTGCCAACAATTCCAGATTTTTATATAATACTCTTTCTTGTATTCCAGGTATGCTTTGTTTGTAAAAGCTTTCAAAAGTAAATCAATAAATAATATCTTGCAGTCGTCGTTCTTTCAGTAGTTTAATATTTTCTTCTTAGTTCTTTCATGCCTGGCATTATTATCAAGAAAATACAAAAAAAGCAAATATATCTCAAAAACACAAAAATCATAAAACCCCAAAACTATCAAAACACCCAAATTCAGCAGGTGGCATTCAGCAATACAGAGTTTCAGTTTGGGGAGAACTTTGGGTTCTTACAAAACCTAATCACTTTTTTCCTAGACGTGTTTTTCATCTAATAATCGTGTGTTTTTGCACTTAAAACTACAAAAAATCGCTGTGCGTTTTTCCATAAATTGTCTGCGAGTTTTCATGCGATTTACTTATTGCCATTGATGGCAAGCGAGTAATCGCGAGTTATGCGATTTTTGGGCACGTTTTTCATCTATGGTTTGAAGAAAGTATCTTCATGGTTTTTCTCTTTCGCATTTATGATGCTCTTCATCTTCTCAATCATTGAGTCGATGCCATCATATCTCTCTCCAATGCGAGGCTTGTCCATGTCAGTATAACAAATCATGCTCAAAATGGGCTCGGTGAAACTAAGGAGATACTCCACACAATCCCACCGTGAGGCATCTAATATCATTTTCTTAATTTTTATTGCCTTGCCAAAGTTGTTTTATCACCATATAGACCAATTCTAGCTAATCACCATGCTAGAAAGTGCCTCTCTAACTTTCATGAGTCGTCTCAAGACGATTGTGTTAGAGGCGAAACGGGTCTCTACAACCTATTAAAAATAAAAAAATAAAATAATTAAAATTTAAAAACAAACTTTAAAGAGAATTAGAATACACAATCAAACTATGAAAATGTAAAATTTTATACCACTTCACTTATCTTCAATAGCTCCAATTTTGAAAATGATCTAAAAATGCCTTGAGACAGGTGGTGGTTGGTGATGAACATTTGGATGTTCTCAACCTTTGCATACAACTCTTTGATCCAATCAATTTTATTCCCAATATTTTGTAACATAATATTGAGAGAGTGGACCACACAAGGTGTTCAAAAGATATGTGATTATCGTTCCTCAACCAACAACCCAACAGCTCTACAATTCTTTGTATTGTCAATTATGACTTGAACAACGTTACGGGGTCCCGCTTCCTCAATGGCTGTGATGAGATTATTAGCAATAAATTGGCCATCTTTCACTTGCCCTTCACAATCCACAACTCTCCAAAACATTGCTCCTTTAGGGGGGCACCGCTATGACATTGATCAAGGGCCAATTTTTTGCATCTTTCCACCCATCTAAAACAATGGACACACCTGTCTCAACCCATGAATCCCCTATGGGCTGCAATGAATCTTCAATAATCTTGACTTCTGTCTTTAGCAGGTTGACAAACTTCTCCTTTGATATCTCCATCGTGATTGTTACATGCACAAAAATGTTATGAAATATGAGTCTTCTACCAGCTTCAGTAAGTACCCTCTTTTTGCCTTGGAACCATTCCTCATCCCTTTCTTTCCACAACCATAGGATTTCAGTAGTTAATAAAAGCCAAAACAGATTATATGAATTAAATAAACCTTTAATAAAACCAGACAAAGTTTGCTGCCATTTAACTATTCCCAGATCTCCCCAACCCCCCAAGTCACCACAAAATATGTTCCAAATTTCCTTAGCAAAAAAATAGTTAGAAAACATGTGAAAAATATTTTCTGGCTTCTTGCAGATAGTGCACAAGTTTATATTAGATGAGAAAATAGAATAAGGTGATTTTTGTAAAACAAACAACCATTTGAAACATGCTTTTTTTGGTTCTAAAACATTTGACCAAACAAATTTAAAAATCTTAGACCATTGTTCATCAAATGTTTTCAGATTCCATTATCTGTTTAGGTACTTGATTATGTCCACGTTTCTGTTTAATGACTTATAAATTAGTTTGGGATCACTTTTTGTACTTCTATTCCATCTACCCATTTGAATTTGTCAAGAAATTCGTTTTTTGATTCATTTAGTGCTGTAAGTTGGTACAATTTGCACGCTTCTCTCCTTATAGAGTATGTCCTCCAATGAGATGAAGGTAGATCAAACTCTGTACTGAGGGAGGCCCAAGATTTCAATTTATTAGTACACAGTATGTCATTGAAACATATTATTCCTTTTTTATACCAAACTTTTGTTGAACAACCTTGTAGTAATGCAAGGTACTTACCTTTTTGAGATAAGTTCCACCAGATAGAACTGGATAAGCATATTTTGCTATTTTCCAGCTTATCACTGTTAATGACCAAGTTTCTAATTTGCTCCCAAGCTTTCCATAAACTTTTGAATACATTAGACCCAACAAGGGAAATAGGGAATATGCCAAACAATAAGTCACATAATAGAATACACTTCCATGTTTTAGCTTGTCTTGGTGTTGGCGTTTCAAATCGTACCTCTGGAATGCGATTTTGGAAACGGACAGCTATGTGCAGTAAATTGCTTTTCAAATTCAGAGGGGAAGCTCCCTCTTTTGCCGAGTTTGCTAAAAGAAAGTAAACTAAAGCTAATTTGCCTATCTTTTTGATTTAGCTGCAAAAGCACAAGGTTATAGAATTCTTAACTCTGTAGCTGAGGTTTTATCTTTAAATAAAACTATCAACTACAACTAACTTACACTAATGACGTTTCTAGCCTCTCAAGTAAACACAAAGCAAGAGAGTTAGAAATGAACAAGATTGATTCTCTAATACAAATACTTAGATAAACTTTTTCCAACATACATCTACTGAATTTCAATGCAAGCTGAAAAGGAGATCATATAAGCATTACACAATAAACGAAAATTTGAGACTATATCGGGGCAGCAAAGCACGCTCAAGACTTTATTTTCTCAAACTTCGAGCACAAAAAATTACAATTCTGGGACAACAAGCTATATCAAAATACATGCAACATGCGATTAAACCAGATCAACACTTGACACAAAACACATGCACTAAACAAAGATTTGCAGCTAGAAGAGGCATGCAGAATTTCTCTTAACACAAAGTGAACTGAAACTAATCGATAACAAGCTTGAAGGCATAGGCTCAACAATTTGCTATCACAAGCACGGTTAAAGAAAAATGAGCAAACACTACTCTTATTTATAGCTAAGCAGAGGAGTAGGGAACCCTAAAATCTCTTTGCTTTTACAACTAATACTTGCCAACATGCAAGTTTTATTTCTAAACCTAAAGAAGATAAGCATCTACAACTAAGAAAGCATAAAAAATAGAAAGTGCCAACTATTACAATTGTTTTCTTTCTCTTCTCAAAAGAATGGATAAGAATTAAGATGAGAATAGAAAGAAAGCTGGAAAGAAAGCTTCTAGATGAAAGCTGATTTTATATCTCAAGCACATCCGCTAAAAAGCGGGAAACTGTATCACGGTCAGGTGCATCAATGCCATCAATAGCAAAGTTTCACGTTTCTAAGATTTCTTCGCCATCTACAATAGATCTTAGGAAATCTTCATTCTCCTTAGCTACTTTCTCGAACTTTGCTAACGTCATTGAAAGCTGACTCATTCTTCTGTCACTCGCATTGCTGCTACGAACAACACTCTGAAACTGTGTTTGGACTTCATCAAGCCCAACAAAGGAACCATTATCCTGACAATATCGACAAGGAATCCCTGTGACAAACTCCCTTATGAATTCGAGAGCATCAACAACCCTTTGTTTGTACACAACAAACTCCTCAAAAATCCTCTCATAAGTTTTCACTTTGAAGAAGTGATATGCCTTCCATGCAAGGATTTGTCTTTTATGTTCTCTAGCAACAGTTGAGCCATATGTTGTGTCTAAATCTGCAATAATGATTTCATGCATAGGCTTGACTTCTGCAATGAACTGCTCAAATCCCTGGATACCTTGACGTAAATCATGGGCCTTATATCTTAGCTGAAATATCTATGCTAGAATTTTTGTGCCCTTAGTGATGATTTCCTTAATCCACTCCTGTGTCTGTTTCCCACAAATTACCAATTGTCTCAACTACTGTTGATCAGCTGTTGTCTCTAAAACCTGGGGCGACAACTGTGTTGTTTGTGAAGTGCCATGAATGAGGTTTGAGATATACAAACGGAATTGACGGTTTTCAGCCTTGAGGGCTGCCTTGTCTTCCCCATCTTTTTGCACTCTTTCTTGAATTTTTTCAGATACCATCTTGAACAAGCTCATGTCAGCATGCCTAGTGCTCTTGCCAAGATTGGCTTTCACCATCACAAAATCATCAACATCCACCTTGTCCCTGTTTTTATCTTTAGGAGGTGTAGTCGTCTCCATGACCATCTCACCATCAGGATTTCTCTCAAAGTGCATATGTTTCTTAGCTTTCTTTTTGGGTGCTTCTTGATACACATTGAGATCATCAAGATTCACTTGATATGAAGGCCTTCGTCTTGTCCTTCCCAAGGAGCTCTCAAGCCAAGATGTGGTATCTCTACTAACATCCATGGGAAATACAACTGCAACATCTTCTTCTACCTCCTTGTCTTCCAAATCAATGTGAATTGGTAAAGACCTCAGGGATGGCAATGGATCATGTGTCAAAGGCACATTTTCTGTTTCCTCTTGAGGTATGGGTTCATGTGGAGGGGCTTCTGTTTCAACCATTGGATGCTCCTGTATGTCTATACTGGTGAAGTCCAACGTCTTTTTTGCATTCTTTGTTGACCTGCTACCCTTTACAAGCTCCTAACTTTTTCCTTTCGTCTTTGATTGAGCTCTAGAAGAAGGAAGAGATGAATGTATCCTTGGCGGCTCTGCTATTGGAATGGACTTCTTCCTTTTAAGGACCAAGAAAGTCTTATTGTATTCAACAATTTGACGTGTCCTTTCTTCCACTGAGATGCATTCTTTATTAGCCCAATTAACCTGTGGAAGAGGTTGTTGCTCAATCTGCTTTCGAGTGTAAGTTGGGAGAAGCACGTCTACGTCATCATCTGATAACCCTTCAATATCCTTAGACAAGCAATCCTTCATCTAATGAAGAGTGAGTCTACTATTGCTACGCCTTCGGACCTCGAACTCATCTCTAAAGTTGGCCCAAAAATCCTCAAGTGTGGGAACATGAGCATAGTTTTGGCCAAGTCTGGCTGCATAGACACCGTGGGGATCATAAGATCGTCTCTCGTTGAAAGGCTTGAGACCAAGTTTAGTTAACTCGTTACCCATTATCTTGGCATTTGCTGATAACCTGCACCTGTAGATTCCTAATGTAAAAGGGAAGCTGAAGGCTGATTTCTTTTTGTTTCGCAAGCGAGTGTGAACATATGATACTTGCCTAAGAAACTCTATACACACAACCTCATCCGACAGGTACCTTGGTAACATGAGAGGAGCACCAAAATAGCCATAAACCCGTAAGTAAGTGAAATTAGCAAACTGAATATACCAATCCACCCATTCTGACATCGCGGCCCTGGCAATAGATGAAATGCGTACATGTAGGTCATTGTCTAGGTCACACACTATATACATTAGGAATGCTTCATTCACTCTTTTGTAGTGATGTGATGATGCAACAAACTCCAGCTGAGTGTAGTAATTGTAGACATGTTGAATATTTAAGGATCCCTTAGTGTTTAACCCTCTGAATTTGCCTTGGAAGGCAACTAAGTAGACTAGGTAGGAGATCATGTGGAATTTACGCCTGTTGAAGTACTCAGTTATCTGATGATGAAGGCAACCACTGATCAATGTAGGCTAGTCATAGAACTCTGTCTTCTTCATGATGTGAGGTATCACATAAAACATCCAGGGCTGAAACTTAGTTGCATTTGCTTGGCCTATGATCCGGTTGAACAAGGTGATTATTATGGCAATTTCATCTTTAAACTTGCCTCTTCCAACATTCTTCGGCAATGTCTTATGTTTTTGTCTCATCCATTTTGTGGCAATCTTCTTGCTGTACTTCTCTTTATGCATTTCCCATACACTTTCACATTCATCTTGAGAGATAGTAACACTTCCAGGCCAAGGTGGAATTGAGAAACATTTTTCTATCATATCAGGCTTTAGGCTGCAAATAGTTCTCCCGTCCACTGACTGAATCTACCTCGCTATAGGATTGTAATGTTGGATGCAAGCAATTACGAATTCTAAGCTTTGAACTGAAAAGGGGATGGATGCTGTTGCAAGAAGACCTGAATGACCAAGATGCCTGATGGTGATGTTGCCTGTGTCTTCCAAAGCACATAGATTGAATACTGGCTTGATGTGGTGTAAGTCAATTTCAGCTGTTTCAATGAAGTCATGATACAGTGCTGATTTAGTCTTGAATTCAATGGGAGTGTACTCCATTCTGCAAAACTTGAAGATTGATTGTAAACTCGCCTATGTTCTGACAAGTTTTGATTTTTCTTTGTCAAACGAATGAATTTTTGGTAATTATTCTGAGATATGGGTTTTATTCAAAATTTCGTTACAAGCAAACCCAGATCATCCGTTTTTGAAAATTTTGAGTGTAGACTAAAAAAGCAGCAAACCCTAATTTTCTTCGAAAAAGCAGAAAAAAACAGCATTTGGGTATTGTTCAGAGGCACATTCTGGATGAACCCATTTGACTAGATTTTGAAAACCTTTAAGTTTGACTAAAAAAATGTTATACCCAAAATGAAATTTTTGGCATTCTGCTTAAATTGAGCTAAACAACGTAAAAATGCCATCTAAAGTATGTTTTAGGTCAAACCAAATATGAAATCCTTGTGGGTTTCTGTCAAGGAACCTATGGTTAAAATTTTGAAAAAACGAAAATTAGGGTTTTACACCCCTATTTTTATGGAAACCCTAAAAATAGGACCTTCCCGGAAATGATTGAAAATAATTCTGATAGGATTAATTGCCTTCACGATCACACTGATCAAGTCAGAATTATCAAAAATATGTTTTACTCTGGTGGGTCTATTTCTATTTTTCAGGAACAAAGTTAGGAGCTCCGCAGCCATTAATGGCAGATTGGCCAGTACCAGGTGCTGAAAGCTAAACCTCAAAAGCTTCAACGAAGAAACCATGGCGGAAAAAGATAAAAATGATGACGTTCAACGAAGGAGATTCTCAAAACGGAAAAAGCCAAAATTTGGCTAAGTCTGGAAGGTGCACGCTTTGTCTACCAAGGCAAAACATAGTCTACAGTGGTTAAAAGCGCCCCTCTTGAAGAAAGGCGCCCTTGAACCTTAGAGGGCAAATCAAATCATCTGGCAGTGTCAAAACAGTCATCCTCTTCACTTTCATACTAGCTCGACAACGAAACAATCAACAAGATTATCTGATTCAGCAATCATTGACCAACCGTCAGCGAAGTATGGAGGATCCATTGACGACAGAAGTGCCAAATCTGAAAGCTTCAAGGTAAAAGCGCCCTTGCTGGCCAGGGGCGCCCCTCAGTTGCAGACATTAGATGAATCCAAGAGCTGTAGCTTTATACATGATATCTTTCCAGCTTCCTCCCGGCCACGCGATCAATCTAACAGCAAGTCCACAAGACACACCAGACGATCACGAGACGAGATCAAGCAGAAAAAGCCAAATTTGAAAAACTGGAAAGATAAGCCAGAAAATGGCTAAGGCATGGCTAAAAGCGCCCCTCTCAAGGAAAGGCGCCCTTTCCTAAAGGCGTCCAGATTCAGCCGGAATCTTCACTACCTCCCAAGACGACCTTCTCAGCTATGACCTATCTCGTCAGCGAGACTATCAGCAAGAACTTCCGACAAATCAATCGACCGATGAAGAAGGTCAAAGGCTAGCAGTCCACAACCAAGATAAAACTAGGCAAAAGCTAAAAGCGCCCCTGCTGGCCAGGGGCGCCCTTTAGTTTGGAGGCCCAAAACTTGCCAGCTGCCACTGCAAAGTCAGGCATCGTGAACAAGACTGAACCAGCTACCCGACACATCATCAAGCAGAATCATCCGATTCATCAAACATCGGGAACGTCAGATCAAAGCAAAGAGGGTCTGAAAAGGTCAAAACGAAGAACGAGTCAGTGAAAATTGACTAAGGCATTATCAAAAGCGCCCCTTTCAAGAAAAGGCGCCCTTCTTTCTGGAGGCCTAAACTCAGTTTTCTGAGCTAACCTCTCCCAGGCATATCTAATCACATTGATCCCGCCTCAACAACAGAACTGTCAGATACTGCTCGAGATCAACTGAGCAACCTGAATCGAAGATCAAACAGGAGCACTTCAGCTTGCAAAATAAGCAAAAAAGATCAAACTCAAGGTTGGACGCCTAAAGGAAAGTCAAACAGAAATGTTGACTTGAGTTAGCAAATTTGGAGCCAAAAGAGAGAAAAACACTCCACAATCAGTGGAAATCATCTTTTAGAACTCCAAATCAGGACTGAATGATGAGTTATCTTCCATACTTTGTGGATCTTAACCCTAATTGCTTTATATTCATGCTAGGCGTCCCTTTTCCTCATTATTCTTTTTTGCAGGTTGAAGGATAAAACATCAAGTAGCTCCCAAGAACAAGCTTTCAAGATCTGGCAGGGGTTTTGAACGGATCTTCAATATTTTTGAAGATAATTGGCAGTAAAAGCATTCTTCTCCCAAGATTGTTTCCAGAGACAGATTATTACAAGTGGCAGTTTATAACTTCCAATCCATCTTCTGTCTATTTCCTCTACTTCTGTCTATATTTCTTTTGCATGTCACAGGAAACGACAGATTTTCACAGATCTGACCAACTGGGTATGATCAGCACAGCCTTTTCAACAAAACCCACATGGTAGATTTTTTCAGAAAAAGTAGCCCTGCTGCCCCTATTTTTTAGGGTTTCCGGAAAAAGTCATAATATTGAAAAACGGACAAACTGGGTTTGTTTGGCTCTGAAGCACGAACAAAACCCATGTGTTAGATTTTTTTCGAGAAAAATCACTTTCTGGTGCCCTTGCTGCCGCTGCCACCGAAGGGCTCTTGCATGTCAAAGAAAAACTCGTTTTTTCGAATTTCTGACGATCTGGGTCTGTTTAGAAAATCATTCTTAACAAACCCCATGTCTCAGATTTTTTCGTAAAAACTACCCCCGGCGAGGCTATTTTTAGCATTTCCAGAAAAGTGTCAGAACAGGGTCAAGTGCCCAGTCAATATTCAAGGTTTTCAGAATGCAGTACTCTCAGGTACAATACAAGACCAAAACAGTCTTATACCATGATTACCTGAAAACGACTGATACAGACTTATGGCAGAAAAATCCAGAGGTCAGTTCTGAAGACTTTGAGGGCATGAATCAAATCACATTGCAGAACATCGAAGAATCCGGTTTGTTTCAAGCAGCATCTATTCCAATCACCTTACAAAGCATCGAGCTTGTAATTGCTTGCATTAAGCATTACAACCCGACTACAAGAGAGATCCTGTCAGTTGACGGGAGGGTGATTTGCAGCTTGAAGCCAGGAGACATAGAGACTTGTTTTGCAATCCCACCATGCCCTACCAAGAAGGTCATATCAGTGACAGAATGCGAAAAGGCATTCGAGGCTTCAAAAGACAAGTGTTCGCTTATAATGGCTGAACATTGGCTGAAAACAAAGAGGAACAGTTTGCCCAGAGTAGTTGGAAGAGGAGAATTCAAAGACGAGTACGGAGTGCTAATCACCCTACTCAGCAGAGTCACTAGACAAGAGGAGGGAAAATCCTTCCAGCCGTGGATGTTCTACATTATTGGCAAGATAATCAGCAGAAAAGAACGTTACGACTGGGCCTCCCTGATCAGTGACACACTCCACCAACAATTCACCGGATTTCTAGAAGAGCACCGCTTCCACATGTGTTCATACCTGGTCTACCTGATAGCCTTCCAAGGCGATTTCAGAACATTAAACACTGTGGGAACCCTGGGTGTGCAAAAGGTACAAGAATACTTTCCTCGCTTGGAGTTCACTCTAGCGGAAAGACATTTCAAAAGAATAAATGACCTTTTTACTATGCGCACCGTGCACGAGCTAGACCATGAGATGCACGTGCGTATTTCACCAACAGCTAAGGCAGCAATGGTGGACTAGGCGGATTGGTTCATACAATTCCCCACTTTCACCTACATACGCGTGTATGGCTATAATGGCCACCCCGCCATGATGCCACGTTACCCCTCAGATAGGGTAGTGTTCATGGAATTCCTGAGGCAATTGGTCGATGTTCACTCTTACCTTCGCGTAAAGAAAAAGGCTGCAGTGAACTTTCCTCTTCAGATGGGACTCTACAGATGCAGAACAGCAGCTGATGCAAGGTTGATAAGCCAAGAAATAGTGAGATTTAATCTCAAGTACCTCATCGACAGGGGGCCATCCTATGACCCCAGAGGCATCTTCGCAGCTCACCTTGAGCAAAGATCATCACATGAACCTTTCATGGAAGATTTTGGGTCAACTGCGAAGATGAGTTCGAAGTGAGAAGAAGGAACCATAGCAGATTCAAGCTCTCACAGATTGCAGAATTCATGTCAGAAGACATCGAGGGCTTATCTGAAGACGAAGGAGAAGTTATTCTTTCTTCCTTCTTCACGGGTCTAGTAGATTCACAACCACCCGGCAAGGTAGACTGGTACGCGAAAGAGAGTACGTCTATTGAGGAAAGAACGGGTAGAGTAGTTCGACACAGTCAACTCTACCTGGACAGTAAAAGGACAAGGAAGGTAGTACTTCCCCGATCAGAGCCGCCAGCGGTTCAGTCTACACTACCTTCCACGCCTAGGAGGAAACCCAGACAGAAGAAGATGAGCTTTCCTCCAGAAGGAATGCGGATGTCAGGAAGCACATGGGGGAGAAAAGGAATTGCCAGCACAAGCCGGCAAGAGGTACAGGTGGAGACAGCCACCAATTTGCCTGAGACAGTTGAGACCGCTGCAACTACACAAGAACCAGCGATTGAAATAATCGCTGTAGAGGCGGAAACCATTGTAGAAGAAGTTGTAGCAGAAGCGGTGCCAGTGATAGAAACAGAGCCCCCATCTTCACCACCATCACAGAGGTCACAAAGTCCTATTGATTTGGACTCGCCACCACGAGACATTGCCACGGCACAGTCTCGTTCTTCTAGCATTCAGGGGACCTATGTTCCTCCTCCCAGCGATGCTAGCCGAGATTCTGTCTGGCTGGAAAGCTCGCTTGGGAGAAAGAGGGAGAGGCCTTCATATCAGCTTGACTTCTCTGAATTCCATCATGCCCCACAAGACATGCCGGTAAAGAAGTTGAAGAAGCAGACACATGTAGAAAAGAATGCAGAGAACGAGGTCATCATAGAGACTGCTGCCCCACCTGAAGACAAAGATATACATAATGAGAGGGTTGAGGATTTCACGCTTTCAAAGGTGAACCTTGGAAAGACCACTCGACAGGTGGAGGCAGACCTTCTTGGAATTGCCTCGGCGAGTGTCAAAGAAAGGATGACAAAAGATGGACAAGACAAAGCAGCCTTGAAGGCTGAAATCCGTCAGCTAAAGTTGTACATTTCTAGCTTGATACATGACACTCCAAACTCCTCGGCTTTGCCTCAAGGACTGTTGGATCTCCCAGCTGAAAGAAACCATCATCAGTTGATTACATACGGCAAACACTTGAGACGTCAAGTGGATGAGTTTGTTGTCAAAGGGCGGTGTGTGTTGACAGAAGCATATCAGCTGAGAGACAGAGCACATGGACTTCGATCAGAAATCCAGAAGTCAGATATAAAGGCAGCTCAAGAGAGGCCGAGAGAGGAGGCGACAGCTGCTGATTTGCAACAAGCATATGAATCAGTTACGACCACAGAAAATAAACACCATCTCTTTGAGTGGAAAGAACCGGTGGCATACAAGGTGAGAGCCTATGATGCCAACTCTGTGGAGCTGATTGACTATAGACGCTTCGTCGCCAATATTATCAACTTCGCAAGAACGTTGGTAATATCCTTCCCAGAGTTAGAATATCAGCGGGAAGGAGGAGAATATGTGGAACTTGAAACCGCGCAGACACGATTCCAGGATGTCATCCGATCTTCATTCCTTGAAGATCCCAATGGCTGCAAATTAGCCAAAATTGCAGCCATGTCTGTCCAGTTAGATGAAGCAGCTGCCCAATGCATAACCTATCATCAGCAGCTTACGACGGGTGAAGAAATGCTTAGACGCTACATGGTCATCTTGAAGAGCATTAATTGCCCGGAGGCCGAAGAGGTCAATGACTGGATAGAGACTTTGTTGACCAGTGGTGAAGAGGTGTAAAGCACCAAGGGAGGACGCCCTACCCTCCAAATAGCATTAATGATGACTGAAGTCAACTTGATGCCCCTTTCCAAGTTGACTCCAGATCTCCACAGATCATGCATGTCAGATCCCACTAATCTAGGATGTCTATTTGACTCCCACGATTTGTGGATCTCAGATTTTCTCAAAAGGTGGATGTCTATTTGGAGACACATTTGTAACATAAGTTCACTTTTAGTTAGGTGTCAGTCAACTGAGGTAGACTTCCAGTTTGACTTTTGTTTAGTTTCAGTTAACTGAAGTAGATTTCCAGTTAACTGTTTGCTCACCTACATTTAGACATAGAATAATATCTTGCTGATTGGCAAGAACTGCTTGTTAACTCAAGGAGATTTTAGGGTTGCCTACTCCTTTGAGTTCCTATAAATAAGAGCCTTAGGTTCTTTATTTGTTTAACCTTTATTTGCTAGCAAAATTGCTGCGCCACTGTTGCCAAAGTTCGCTTGTTTATATCTGTTCACTCTTGGATGAGAGTTCGTTGGTTGATCGCAATTGTGCATGATTTCGTGCCTTTGCTGTCCCGACTTTTGTAATTCTTTGAAGAATCTTAAAGAAATAAATCAGATGGTGCAAGCTTGATTGATCTAATTATTTGAGTTATTCAAAGTCTTGTTTTTAAATAGTGCATTGTTTCAATCTCCTCCTTGGACAGGTGTCGTCGCCTCCTTTGATATTTTGTCATCAATCATTATCGTTTGATGTTGTTTAATGATCTTTCTTGCAGCCTAGACTTTGGACAGGTGTCGTCACCTCCTCGGGAATCCTGTTAGAAAGGCCATCGTCCCTTGTT
>CM021101.1:466584546-466644622 GCA_007115665.2 Sequoiadendron giganteum | reverse complement strand
AATTATTTTAAAATCCAAATTTCATCATTTTACCTCTGAAGGGCGCATATAGCATGTCATATTTCCATTTTATTCCTTAGGCAATTCCACGCTTAGACTTTCTTTTCTCACTTAGCAATTTTCATTTTCAAGTCCCCACTCACTAGGCACATTTCATATTTTAAGAGGAAAAAATATAATCCTTGGTCTTTTAAAAATCACGCCCCCTTAGCATTATTTACCCCTTGGCGCATGGTGACTCCTCATCTTCCTTGAGCGCATATGCCATAGTGGACTTCCACTTTCAAGCGCATTTCACATTCACCACTCCATGCCTTTAACTTTCACCTTGAGCGCATATGCCATGAAGAAGAGGAAATTGAGGGCGCAAATGAGGGTGTCATGAGGAATTCCCACGCCTTAACTTGACTCTTCACCTCCCTCTAGCGCACTTTGACTAGTAGACTTCCATTTTATCCTTGAGCGCATTTCACCTTTGCAAAGGAAAGATGCCATCATCCTGTGACCCTTCATCTCCCTTGGGCGCATTTAGCCCATGCAACTTCCATTCTTGGGCGCATATGCATGGGGACAAGGAATTCCGCCCCTTTCAAATGACTCTTCATCTCCTCTTGGCGCATTTGCTAGTGTGAGAGGGAAACTTCTTTGCCTTAGGCGCATATTGGCTTGTGAGGAGGAAAACACTACGCCCATGGTGTCTCTTCACCTTCCCTAGGCGCATATAGCCTATGTTACTTCCATTTCTAAGCGCATTTGAGGTGTGTGAGGAGGAGGAAACTCTATGCCTTGGAAGAATTTCTATGCCTCTTGAAGGCGCATTTTATCTTTGCTCAAGGAATTCTCACACTTAGAGATTTTTGTATCTTTTACTCCTCCTAGGCGTATATGAAGGTGTTTATATGCCAGCTATCATTTATAAGTTTCCAACGCCCTAGGTGACCTTGGCCTTCTATTTTTAGTAAACTCTAAGAAATTAGGGTTTCATTGCATTTCACCCTGTTCTGAACTGGAACTAGCGTGGCTATGCCTCCATTTGGTTTTGCCATCCTGTTCACACCTTAGCTAGCATAGTACGTGCTATTTTTAGCCATTTGCTATTTTTAGCAAACCCTAGGATTGATCAATTTCCGTATCTCTGTTTGCTTTGAAATTTGCTCCAGTTGCTTTTGATGCTGTGAAAGACCTGTTCATACTTGCTTCTGGTGATGATGCGCTATTTTTAGCCATGAGATGACTTACTAAAAATAGTAAGTATTTAGATCGTGCTCAAATTTTGCCAGTAGGTAGCCTGAAAGATGCTGATCATGGTGGCGTGCTTTGTTCTGACATCTCTGCATTTCGCTTCATCTATTTTTAGACATGGCAGGGAAACCCTAATCTGACTTGCATGTGCTCTCGACTGCTTCCGTTTGACCTGATTTATGTTGCATGCCATTCTGCTTGTTGAATTAAAGTGCCGGGTGACTGCTGGGGTGAACCTGCTATTTATAGTAAGTGTCCGGAGAGTGGTCCATCGGATGTCGGATGAGTTTGCATGTCACAGTGCCCATGGGATCTCAAAAAACCCAGAAAAACCCAGAAAACCGGTCAACGTTTCGGCACTGGCTAAAAATAGTAAGTCCTTGAAAACTGACTCATTCCGCTTGCATGTCGTATCACTGCGAAGTTCTCGCAAAACCCAGATGGAATATCTGGACATGTGCCGAAAATCACTGCATGCAAACCCTAAAAATAGCATTTGAAGGCTGAACTCTGAAAGTCCTTGTCTCGGTTTGCATGTTACACCATCACGAAGGTCTTCAAAAACCCAGATCCATTCTCCTGTCATTTATCAGAGAATTGTATGTTGAAGCCTTGAAAATAGCCTCTGAAGGCTGAACTGCTAAAAATAGCCAGTTGTCTGAATCTATTCAAATTTCATGGAAAGGCACTCAGAAGTTGCCTGAACGTGCTGAAGTAGTTAGAATCCCGAAATCCTGAGGAAAAGACCTCAGATTAGGTACTTACTAAAAATAGTAAGTTGTCAGATTTCAATAAGATTTCAGTGGGATCTTGCCTTGAGCTTTCTGATCGTGTTGCTGCACTTAGATTTTACCTTAACAACCCAATTTTGACCTCGAACGGGTCTAAAGGATAGAAACCCTAAATCTGTCAATTACTTCAACTGAGGTCAAACGGGACATCCCCAGAGGGACAAAAGACCAGAGACAGAGAGAACCAAAGCCAAAAGACCAGAATGGAGCAAAAATTAGGGGGTCCCCATCTTGGATGGGGTGATGTGTGAAAAGGTCACAACAACGCACTCCACAGGTGCGAATTGAAACGCCAATAGCTCGGTACTTGTCAATTTAAAAAGCTCTTGCCAAAACCTACTGAGAAACCTATTGTCCCAATACTAACAATGTTCTTGGGTAGGCCATGGAGTTTGAACACCTCCTTAAAAAACAACTCTGCAACCTGTAGTGCCTTAAACTTAGAGGATATAGCATATAAGTGGGCATACTTAGTCAACTTGTCTACCACAAAAAAATGCAATCCTTACTTTGTTCTGTGAGAGACTTGTGATAAAATCCATTAATATGCTTTCCCATTTCTGCTCCAAAATGGGTAGGGGCTGCAATAATCCTACAAGAAAGGTATGCTTTGACTTATTTTGATGCACATCAAGCACTCCCTAACATGTCTCAAGACATCGTCTTTGAGTCTCTTCCATGTAAATCTCTCCCTAACTTGTTTGCAGGTCTTAAAGTAGCTAAGGTGTCCTAGAGGTGTGTCATGGATTGCTCTCAATATCCTCTCTTTCATTTTAGATTTGGGAACTAGATAAATCTTGTTCCTTGTACATAATGAGATCATCCACTATCCTATACCTATCATCTTGTACCTTCCCCTCCATGACATCACAAGAAAATTTATTCTTAGAATACTCTAACACGAGATGAGCCCTTCAATCTACTGAAATCTTTGTGATTGAGCATAAATTTGGCTTCTTGGTTAGGGAATTTGTAACAACACTTCATTTTCAATTGACGTATTCAATCTAGATCATAGGCCTGTGGTTTGCTAACTCACCTTTGCCACCGTTCATTCAAATCTCTTTGGTTGAGTTAATATTTCAAATTGTTATGGTCTGTCCTTAACACAAATTTACTCCCTACTAGATACTGCCCGAATTTAGCCAACACATGCATAATGGCTGACATCTCCTTATCTTAAATCGAGAAACCTCTTTGTTTCCTTGAACTTCCTACTTTCAAAAGCTATAGGATCTTTGTTCTGCATTAAGACAGCTCCAATGCCCTCACTAGAAGCATCACATTCTATCACAAAGGGCTGAGTAGAATTTGACAATTCTAAAATTGGACAAGAGCTCATTAGCCCTTTAGTTTGTCAAAGGTATGCTATGCTACCTCTGCCCATATAAAAAACCCTTTCTCGGTCAAATTTATTAATGGTCCTACCAACTAAGAAAACCCCCTAACAAATCTCTTGTAATAGCTGCACAACTTGAAGAATCCCCTAAGATGGGCCAATGTCTTAGACTCTTAGGTGGTGGCCTATCTAAGATAGCTCAAATCTTCTCCTAGTCCACTTTGACTCCTTCGACATTGATCACATGTCCTATATACAAAATCTCTATCATCCCAAACTCGCATTTCGATGTCTTGGCAAAATGTGATTGTGCCTCCATAATCCCTAAGACTTCATCAATGTATTTAAGATGATCCTCCCAAGTTTTGTTGTATATAAGAATGTCATTAAAGAAGACAAGTACAAACTTTTGCAGTTGCCTATTAAATATTTGATTCATGCATGAGTAGAATGTGGCAAGAGCGTTGGTCAAACCGAAAGGCATGACCAAGAATTTTTAGTTCTAATAATGTCATTTGAATGCAATCTTATGTATATCCTCTTCTCTGACTCTAATTTGATGGTACTTTGATTGAAGGTCAATCTTTGAAAAGTAGATTGCCCCATGCAACTCATCAATCAACTCGTCAATGTAATGTCCCCAATTTAGCCCTACGCTCTTCATTTGGATTTAGCCTATTTTTGGAAACTCGTAGGCTAAGCAGAAATGGAAATTAGGGTTTCCACTTTTATAGGAGGTTTTGAAGGTTTGCATGTGAGAGTTTTGATGCATGTCTGGTGGAGCTTTTTGGGTTTTTGGAGAGCTTCAGGATGAGGTAACATGCATGACAAGATAATGACATGCATTTCTGGCGGATTCCTTGGCAATTTTGGAGGCTTGCATGTTGGTATTTTGCAGTGAAAATTTTTGGATTTCTTCTGGGTTTTCAGAGAGCTTCGTGGTGGTGTGACATGCAAATCAAACTGAGGTCTTTTCCAGGCTTACTATTTTTAGTAAGTTGCGGCAAATGCTCAAAATGTGGTAAAAATGCATTTGGACACACTATTTTTAGTACTATGCTATTTTTAGTAAGTGCTACTTTTAGCAAGGTTTCAACGAGCCAGTTGAGAGGTTATTTCTAGTAGGTGTTCAACAGTTCGATACTATAGCTATATCTGGCAGGGCAGTTTACTCAGTTTGGTCTCTAGCTTTTGTGATGCTTATTTTGGCAAGTTTAATATTTGGTGAGATATTATTTTAAGTGAAATATTTGGCTAAGGCATGGAAAAATATTTAAGTCAAATTATAATGTATTTCACTTAATTGCTTGGACACTTAGCTTGGAGAATATAATTGCATTTTTATAAGGTTTCTCACTTAAGGAGAATTGGACGCCTATTGTAAGATATATTTAATTTTCATAAAGTAATTCACCTCTCTTGCTTGGGACGACTTGGTCAAGGGAGTCAACATGAAATTCAAATGCAACAAAATGAAAAGGTGAATGTGAGTCTCATTTGGGCGTCCCTTTTGGAGGGAAAGGTGAGTTTGAATTTTTGGGTTGGAGAAGTTATAAATACAAGGCCTTACCTCTTTATTTCATTATCCATGAAGAAAATATAATGAAGTGTTGCCGAAATGGTGTTGGAATTGCTTCGAGGAATGCATACCTCCTAGCTACTCTTGGTTTCTTGCTTGAAAGATAACAACTAGTTGAGATAGAGAGATTGTTCTTTACACTGAAGAATAGATTGAGCAATATGGAGATTGGTATTGATGTTTTCTGATGTTTTGGTGTGTTTTTACAGTTTACAAGTTGCTGGTTTGGGGTGTTGCTGTAGGTCGTATTTGCTCATATCTCCTTGGGCGAATTTTTGTTGGTTCTAGGTGGTGGCTTAATCTATTCTCCTATCCTAGGCGTCCCTTCTTGCTGATTTTTAGATTTTATCACGAAGAAATGAATTTTATAATGGAGGTCGCCCTTCTTGCCTAGCCGTACCATGCCCACCATTACATTGGGATTTGTGTTTAATTATTTGTGGGGTGTTTGATGCTATTTCTGAGTCTTGTCTTAGTCGCCATCTCTCTTAGAGTCTATTGCTTCTTATTTCATGTAATTTGGTGGAGTATTGAGTGAGATAGTAGCATTTTGGTGCGGTTTCATGTTGCTGGTTTGAGTTTGTTGTTTGTTGGTTACTTATATCAGATTATCAAAAGTTGGGGTTTGGGGCTTGTTTTTCATGGTTGTGAGTTTTATGAAGTTTGGAGAACATTTGATATCACTTGCAGCTACTTGGACAGCAATAATACTTGGCTATTTGCAGATTACATTCACATTGTAATGTTGAATCAGTAGTATGATCAGCTCCTTTACTTTCTTGCAATTTTCTATTGTATTCCCACTTTTAGTGGAAGAAGGCTGGCCTTTCCGCCTTATTTACTTTCTTGGATAAGCATTTCTTTCCCACCGTTTGGTGGAAGAGACAAGCCTCGCCATCTTTACTTTTCATGTACTTGCATTATTCATCATGCTGATCGGTTGAGCTGTCAACCTACTCTCATTGAATAAGTGGTCGAGTTGCATAATTTGTAATTCCAGTATTTCAGTTTACAATCTAACGATCCCTGATGCCATATGCTCACACCTCGCCTGTCATTGGGATCTTGGTGTAGGGTTACATTTCAGTATTGGTTTTGGGTTTGCTAACGTTGACGAGTGATATTGTTGATGGAAAAATTGAAAAAATTGTAAGGGGGTCATTTCAGTCAATCCTAGGGATAGGATACTTGTTCTTAATTGTCTTTTTGTTGAGAGCCCTATAATCAATGCACATCCCCATGATCTCATCCTTCTTAACCAAAATCATTGAAAAAGCAAAAGGATTGGAACTAGGTCTAACGTGTCCCATGTCAATTAGTTTTATGATAAATTTCTCAATCTCTTCCCTATTTAGTGGTCTACTCGGAGGGATGTTGCTAAACATTGGACTATGTTTATCCAACAGAGATTGAATATCAACATGATAAGCTCTCTTATCCTTTGAAGAAGATTTGGTAGAAATAAAACATTGGGCTGCCCATGCAACCTTACCATGCTGAAAAAGAACCTCCATCTTCTTTGCAGTGCCTATCATGGGTGCTCTATTTGACATGCCTCTAAGCACTACCTTTTTCCATTTTCCTTGAATTTTAGCTCCATGGTCTGAAAATTATGAGTACTTTCCAAGAGAGTGTAACCATTGTACCCTCAAAACTACATCTGTTTCCCCAATGCTTACAACATAAAAATCAGTTTTCACCTTATGGTTGCCTATCATGATGCTCGATTGTGATATCTTTTTAGTGCATGACATAATGAACGCATTTGCAACTGTCACATTGAATCCCTCAAAATCTTCCACCTGAAGTCCTCTCTTCGCTATAGGTCCTCATCAATGAAGTTGTGGGTTGCCCTATTATCAATCAAGACCTCCACTGTAATGTCCCTCAATCGGATCTGCCCTAAAATCTGTTTATCTGGCATAAAATTTGCTTGTTGATTAGGTTTAGGGTTTCTTCTTTCCAAAAGAATGTCCTTTTAATACGATAACCCTAGATTGGAAGCTGTATTCATCACATTAACAACATGTTAGCATTAATATATAGATATCCAAAATCAGACATAATCATAAATACATATTGATAAACATAAGAAGAGTCACTCAGACATCAGGAGAGGGGAACCCTAAAGTGCCTGTGGTCTACCACCTTCCAATGCCCAACCTGTATCTCAGGCCTATGGGGCAGAATGCCAAGGTGGGACCCTCACCCCTCCATGACCCAACCCTTGCAACGGGCCTGTGGGGCAGACTGCCCAACCCTTGTCATAGGCCTGTGGGGCAGAACTGCCCAACCCATTGGGCCTGTGGGCCAGACTGCCCAACCCTTGCTTTGGGCCTGTGGGGCGGAACCTGGGTGAGGTTTTTAGACGAACCACTTTAAGTTATGATTCAACACTCCTGGTGGGATTACAAACACAATTCAGACAATCGATATGCAGTCATTAGTACTTCCTTTGTACTTACACATTTTAATATGATCAAACAATTCCTGGAGTCCTAATATGAAGGCATGTCAAAAATACATAACTAAATTGAGAAAAATTCTTATCTACATATTCATTATGTCATTTTTGCCATTTAATACATCCTGCAAGTCCAATATTAGTAGGAGTCAAATATAAATACAGATTAATCATTATTAAAGCCATATCTATAGAAGATAAACCCTTTGGCCTCTTGATCAGTCAGGGTCTATATAGTCTGCCTAAGTTCAATACCAATTCCCAGTATAATGAATCTATTTTCAGATTCGGTAAAGAGAGAATGGTTCCAACACATCAGAGGAGATTGTGTGCATTCCAAAATAATGCATAGATTGATTGGGCATTCAAGGTTCAAGCAACATTGTTATGTCAGATTAAGGATAATTAAATATTAAAGCTAAGTGAGTAATCTCACCTAATCGGCTATGTCTTCCCATGACTCTTTATTCCTTAATCGTCTTCCTTCAACCTTTCATTTGATCATAGGATTAAAAACATATATGAATAAATATTAATCTATCCATTTTATATTAAGATCGTAATTACTTATAAAGTTCAATTTGCTGCAAACATCATTATTGCATAATCGTGAATATAAATATATACTTCATATACATATATATGTATATGATTATTCTTTACTTATATCAATTTGTATTCATGTTTATATGATTATTCTTTCCTTATTCATTTATATATATTCTTTATTCATTGCATATTATTCATTATAAAATTTACCTATATCTATACTTGTATGCCTATTAAATAATATACATTAAGTGACTCTATATTCCAATGCATAACCATCCTAGATTATACCACTCTTACTACTGTTCTGAATGCAGATCGTATTTTTCAATGTTTTCCTATCTTCCTTATTTATTATTCTATTCCTTCCTGATGTATATCTATTTCCCCATATAAATGTTCTACCCTAAACATATTAATTTATTATTCTAAAGTTCCATCCTATCATAAATATGATGACTTACCATTCTGGAAGTTAACTCTAAAATCAATATATTATCTTGCTGTTCTGAAATTCATCAGATGACTATATTGTTTGATATATATCTGCTGGTTGTTTCTGAACTTTCCTTTTCTTTTGTCCTTCCTAATCCATGGGTGGGTCTCTTGTTTGAATTATTTGTCTTATATATCTGATCGAGTCTCCAAAGACATGACTCTTCAGGTCATCCTTGGTAGCCGCTTTTTCTGAATGTCGCGTCCTTTGCAAGTGGACATTCCTTTTACCGATCACTGTATTTTTTGTTTTGTTACTAATAAGGATCATTTGCTTATTATGACTGCTGCTTTATGTTTATTAATACCCATGATATCTTCTTGCTAGGAATCGCTGGCTTGAGGGAGATGGTTAGGAATCGCTGCATTTAGGGATGATTAGTATAGGAATATATGCCTTTAAGATTGTTGTGTATATCCTATTTAAATATTTATTATTTTATATTGTTTATTATATTTTATATTTTGTTATTTGTTTATTTATTGTATATTTCATATTTTGAAGATTAAAGTACAATAACTATATATTATTATTTTATTTCAAGGTATTGAAATATTTAGTATTTATTTTGGTAATTACAATATTATCTTTCTATATTTAATATCTATAATTTGATATCCACAATATTATTATAATAGTATCTTTGATAATAATAATTATAATAATATTAAATAATAATACTTATAATAATATTAAATTGCAATGATATTTATTTTATTTGTATTTAAATATTCACATTTCAGAGTTATCATTTTGGGGACATGACATCCACTCTTTGACCCTGCAATACTCCTCTAACTTGAAATGGATTGTACCTAGTTGTCCCTATTAGAGTGGCAAAAGTCCCTCTTGAAACTCCTCCAACATAATGGTCTTTTAATTTAGCTTCTTTTTCTTTTTCCTGTTCACTCCTTGAACCAACTTCCTCTTTTTTCTCTTCATTATTAGAGATAACTTCAATGTAATGAACCTTTCCTTTTCCAAGGAACTTGTGAATTGGTTCCCATGGTTCTTTTAACTTTACATGAAAAACACAATTTCGTTCTTCGTAGTCCATTCATTGTTTTGTCATCCATGGTTGTCTTCTTAGGCTATTCCTTTCTTAAAGGTTTCTTATCTTTCTGCGGTGGAAATGACTTAGGCTAGAATTTATTTTTAGGAGTGAAGAATTTCATATGTTTTGCTCTTTCAATTGCATACCAAAAAAGGTGGGTAAAATTCCTTCACCCAACCTCTGAGTGGTTTAGTCAATCCCTCAATAAAGAGAACAATGTCTCCTTTTAGACACATCAGGAACCATTACCGAAATCCTCTCAAAATCGGAGACATAATTATCAACTGACCCATTGATGCAGAAGCATTCCGAGCAAATAGCAATCAGCATCGACCAAAAATATATTTCGGTTTGAATTTATTTTGGTTTTTAATTTTCAACTCCAAATTCATCATTAAAGGTCTGCAAGTTTAAATACCTGTTCGTTCGCCGAATTGTGACATCAAAATTTGAAGATTCAAAATGCCGATTTTTATTTGTTGGTTCATATATTAAAGAGAATTGATAAAGGAATTTGAAAAGTTTGAAGTGTTAAATTATTGGTAACATTTAGACAATTCATATTTGAATTAAATTTCTTCTAGGCCGATTCATTTTCTGCCTCCATTTACTCTTTACGAATTTGAATGGGTGCAATGATACGTAGTAGAGAAAATTGGAGAAATAAAAGATTAAAAGTTGCTAGGCAAAGTATTTGAAGGGGTCGATTAAAATGCCAGTTGAGAGGCGATGCCTCATCTTCCAGCTTGAAAATCAACTAGACACAAGGTAGGTGATCTAGTAAAAGCCTTTATGGTTGTTCAAGGTTGATGAAACTATGAAACACCAAGAACTTTTGGAGATGTTCTTCAAGGCAGTGATAGAGAAGGAACTAGAATCATGATAGTATCAACTTTTTTTGATTATGTTTATTTTCCCAACCAATGGGTTACTCCTCAATTGTAGGTCTTGTGGCTAATATATGTGGTAAGTATCATTAAATGTCCATTGTTTATTTGGATTTTACAAAAACATTGAGACCATAGTATAGGGTCTGCATGGTACTAATTACTAGCTTTCTATCCAGAAATATATTTTATACATTTCCATTTATAGTCTTTCACATCTTGAATGTGTTGGCGTTTCAAATCGCACCTCTGGAATGCGTTCTGGAAACGAACAGCTATGTACAATAAACTGCTCTTCGAATTAGGAGGGGAAGCTCCCTCTTTTGCTGAGTTGCATAAAGAAAAGTAATCTAAACTTAATTATGCCTATCTTTTTGGTTCAGCTGCGAGAACCCAAGGTTATAGAACACTAGATGTTGCGGCTGAGGTTTTTCCTTTAAACGAAACTAGACAGCTACAACTTAACCTACGCTTAAAACGTTTCCACCCTCTCAAGTAAACGCAGAGCAAGAGAGTTTGGAAATGGACGAGTTTGATTTCTGACAAATACACTTAAATAAACTATTCTTCAACATACGTTTTAAGGCAAGCTGAAAAAGAGATCGTAAAAGTATTACGGAAATACGAGACTTTTATTTCAAGGCAGACAACGGACGCTCAAGATTTTATTTACTCATACTTCTAACACAAAACAAATAGATAGAAACTTGAGATGTTTATATCAAGGTAGACAAAGCACGCTCAAGATTTTATTTACTCAAGTTTCTGGAACAAGGATTACAATTTCGGGACACGCTTGCAACATGCGATCAACCTAACTATAATCAACACAACACATGCACTAAACAAGTATTTGCAGCTAAAGAGGCATGCAAACTTGTTCTTTACACAAAGTGAACAATACTGAATGATAACAAAGAGAAGGTACTATGACACTTATGTCTTGTTATCACAAGCACGGTTAAACTAAAATGAGCAAACACTGCTCTTATTTATAACTAAGCAGAGGAGTAGGAAACCCTAAAATCTCCTTGCTTTTACAACTATTGCTTGCCAACATGCAAGCTTTATTTCTAAATCTAGAAGAGATTAAAACATCTAAACCCTAGAAAGCTTATTAAAAAGGAAAGTGCCAACTCGTGACAACTTGTTACAATATTTTCTTTCTATCTTCAAAGAATGAAAAAGATTTGAGACAAGAATAGAAAGAAAACGTGGAAGATGCTTCTAGAAGAAAGCAGATTTAAAGCTCGATCACATCCGCTAAAAAGCAGGCAACTTCATCTAAAGTAGGAGTGTTGATGCTATTAATAGCAAAATGCCGCTTTTCCAAGATTTCTTCACCATCTGTAATTGATTTCAAGAAATCTTCACTCTCATTGGCCGCTTTCTCGAACCTTGCTGACATCATGGAAATCATCATCATTCTCCCAACACTGCCTTCGTTGCCATGCAAAATGCTCTGAAACTCAGCTTGGACTACGTAAAGCCCAATGTAGGAACCATCCTCAAGGCAATACTGACAAGGAATTGCTGCAACTACTTCTCTGATAAACCTAAGAGCATCAACAACTCTTTGTTTATACATTGCAAACTCCTCAGATATTCTGATATATGTGTCCACCTTGAAAAGATGACTTTCTTTCCACTCCAGGATTTGTCTTTTATGTTCTCTTGCCATTGTAGAGCCACAAGCCATCTCTAAATCTGCAATTATGATTTCGTGCATAGGCTTGAACTCGGCTATCAACTGTTCAAAATCCTGGATTCCTTGACGTAAATCATGAGCCTTGTATCTCAACTGGAAGACTTGTGTCAGGACCTCTTTTCCTCTGTTGATGATCTCTTCAACCCACTCATTAGTTTGTTTACCACAAATAACTAACTGCCTTAATTGCTGCTGATCAGCTGGTGTTTCTAAGACTTGAGGCAGCAACTGAGTTGTTTGTGAGGTGCCTTGGATAAGATTTGATATTCATAACCAGAGTTGGCGATTTTCAGCCTTGAGGGCTGCCTTGTCTTCTCCATCCTTTTGCACTCTTTCTTGAATATTTTCTGTTACCATCTTAAACAAACTTATATCAACATGTCGAGTACTTTTACCAAGGTTTGCTTTGACTATGATGAAATCGTCAACATCCACCTCATCTCTGATTTTGGCTTCAAGAGGCGTAGCTATCGCCATGACCATTTCACCCTCGAGATTCCTTTCAAAATGCATTTGTTTCTTGGCCTTCTTCTTGGGTGCTTCCTGGTATATGCTAAGGTCATCAACATTCACCTGATACGAAGGTCTTCTTCTTGTCCTTCCCAAGGAGCTCTCAAGCCAAGATGTAGTATTTCTATTAACATCCAAGGGAGGAGTGATTTTAACATTGACCTCTATCTCCTCGTCTTCCAAATCAATGTGAATTGGCAAAGACCTAGGAGATGGTAGTGCTTCTTGTATCAAAGGTTCATCATGTTGCACTTCTTCCTGAAGTATGGGCTCTGGTTGAGGAACTTCTATTTCAGCTGTAGGTTGCTCCTGTATAACAATCCCTGTATAATACAACCTCCTTTTAGCACTCTTTGCTGATCTACTGCCCTTTGTGACCTCTTGAGACTGAACTTTTTCTTTGTTCTTTGGTTGCACTCTTGAAGAAGAGGGAAGAGATGAATGTTTCTTTGGTGGCTCTACTACTGGAATAGACTCCCTTCTCTTTAGAATCAAGAAAGTCTTACTGTACTCTACCACTTGTCTTGTCCTTTCTTCCACTGTGATACATTCTTTATGAGCTCAGTTGACCTGTGTAAGAGGTTGCTGCTCAACCTTATTTCTAGTATAAGTTGGAATAATTACATCCCCATCATCATCTGACAACCCTTCAATATCCTCTGATAAGCGATCTTTCATCTAATGAAGGGTTAACCTATTGTGACTTCGCCTTCGCACCTCATACTCATCTCTGCAATTAGCCCAAAAGTCTTCAAGTGTGGGCATATGAGCATAGTTCTGACCAAGTCTAGATGCATAGAAGCCATGGGGATCATATGACCGTCTCTTACTGAAAGGCTTGAAACCAAATTTGTCTAACTCGTTACCCATTAGTTTAGCTTCCGCAGATGATCTACATGTGTAAATGCCTAAAGCAAAAGGAAAGTTGAAGGCTGGTTTCTTTTTGTTATGCAGACGGGTGTGAACATTTGAAATCTGCCTGAAGAATTCCATGCATACAATTGTGACCTTTTCACACATCGCCCCATTCAGATGGGGACCCCCTATTTTTGCTCCATTTTGGTCTTTTGGCTTTGGTTTTGCGTCTCTCCCTCTCTCTCTTATTTCTCTGCTCTTTTGGGGATGTTTCTGTATTTGACCTAATTGGAAATTTTGGCTAAGTCCGTAAATTAGGGTTTTGTTCTTCAGGATAGTTTGAAGTTGAATTGAGTTGGCTAATTGACGTTTGAGCTTAACACAGCAATCACAAGGCTTCCAGCAAGGTCCCACTGAATTTTCATTGAATTCTGACAACTTACTATTTATAGTAAGTGCTCAATCGGGGACTGTTTCAGCAGGATTTTGGAATTCGGTCAGCTTCGACACATTCAGAACACATCAAGCTGCTTGCACGTAAATTTTGAGCTAGATCAGACAACTTGCTATTTTTAGCAGTTCAGGCTTCAGGAGCCATTTTCAGGGGTCAAACATATGATTCTTCATTGCATGTCCGGAGATTACTTCTGGGTTTCTCGAAACCTTCGCAACGATATAACATGCAAACCGAGACGATCACTTTCAGAGTTCAGCCTTTGGAGGCTATTTTTAGGGTTTGCATGCAGAGTTCTCTAACGCATGTCCGGATATTCCTTCTGGGTTTTTCGAGAGCTTCGCAACAGTGTGACATGCAAGCAGAGAAGATCAAGTTTCGAGGACTTACTATTTTTAGCCAGTACCCGCATGCAGACCAATTTTCTGGGTTTTTCTGGGTTTTCTAAGATCCCTCGGACAATGTGACATGCAAACTCATCCGACATCGGATTGACCACTTTCCAGGCACTTACTATTTTTAGCAGGTTCACTCCAGCAGCTCCCGACACTTCAGTTTCACGAGCAGAGCAACAGGCGACAAAAATCAAGTCAAACTAAGGTCATTTGAGCCACATGCAAGTCAGATTAGGGTTTCCATCTTCAATGCCTAAAAAGTAGGGTAAAAGGCCAAAATTTCGAGAAACGAAGGTATCCCACTGCGATCAGCATCCTTCAGGCAATCTACTGGTAAAATTTGGGCATATTCCGGGCACTTACTATTTATAGTAAGTAGTCTCCAGAACAAGGCTATAAATAGCAGGTCAACACAAGGGGCAGGTGTGAACAGGTTCATCGAGTGATGAGGACCACTTGGCGAAAAATTCAAGTCAAACGGAGCAATGGAAGTCAGAAAGTCAGGGGCTTACTATAAATAACAGGTGGCTATAAATAGCAAGTTGGCATGTAGGACAGGCGAAAGCGAGTTCACCAGGCGAAGAGGGTCACATGGTGAAATTTTCATGCCAAACGGAGCCATAGAAGTCAGAGAAGCAAGGGACTTGCTAAAAATAGAATGCAAAAGCAAGGGCAGGCAGAGGCATGGAAAATGTGAGCTTGACCCTCTAAATGCGCCCTTGATGGAATAATCAAGGCAAAAATTCTAAGTCAAAATCAAAGTTCATCCTATGAAATGCGCCCTTGTGCTGGAGGTGGCTAAGAGAAATTTTACAAGGCAAAATTAAGAGCTCACATGTGTAAATGCGCCCTCAAGTGAAAGCTTCCCAGCTAAAATGCGCCCAAGGGTAAGGAGATCATTGGAAAAGTGCTAAGGCGTAAAATTGGAAGTAAGCTATGTCAAATGCGCCCATGTTGGAGGATGCCTAGAAAAATCTAAGGCATGGAAAGTAAAAATGTGAGCACAAGGGTCAAAATGCACCCTCAAGTAGAAGTGGACCCCTTGAAATGCGCCCAAGTAAGATGAGAAAAACGCCTAAGGCACAAGAATGAAAGTAACCCCTTCCAAATGCGCCCACCTTCAAAATAAAAGCTCACACATGGGAATGCGCCCATAATGAAGATAAAAGTTCAATGTCTCAAATGCGCCCCATGATAGATGAAGGCCAAGAAATACTCTAAGGCAAGATGGAAGCTACCTAGGCAAAATGCGCCCAAGGTAGCTTGCTGGTTGAAATAATTTCTAAGGCATGAAAATAGAAGTAGCCCCCCCTAAATGCGCCCTTAGAAGGAGTATGAGGTAAATAAGTTTAAGTGGAGAAAAGTGAAGGTGGACACCCCTTCCATATGCATCCAAGGAAGATGATAGAAGGAGATGTCAAAGGCGTGGGGAAATAAAAGTAGAAGACCTCAAATGCGCCCTCAAGCAAGGCCACTCAAAAAGTATTCTAAGTCACAATAATGAAAGCACAAGGTGGTAAATGCGCCCAGCAAGTGAAGCTGAATTGAGAATTTTCTAAGTGTTGAAAAATAAAAGCACAAACCTCTAAATGCGCCCTCTAAGGAAGTATGAAGGCAAGACTTAGAATATTTTCTAAATATGAGGGAAATGGAGGCTCATGGGGTAAAATGCGCCCATCATAAGGAGGAAATGACAAGTTGAGAAATCTCCAAGGCATTGAAAATGAGAGTTCAAGGAGTCATATGCGCCCAGGGTAAGGAGGAGATATAAGACTTAGGAATTTGTCTATGGCATTAAAATAAAATGCCACTGAAGGGAATACGCCTAGAGAGAAGGAAATGTTGAAGGAATTTCTAAGTTAGAAAATGGAAGTAGAAGACTTCAAATACGCTCCAAGGAAGTTGGGACTTGAGAAAAGTTGCTAAGTGTAAGGCAAAATTTTAAGGCGTGAAATTGCTTGGGAAACGAAGGTAAAGGTATGTGTTATGAAGTGTGCCCAAGGATGTGATATTTAAAATAAATTTTCTAAGGCATTTTCTAAGGGGAAATTAGAAAATACGCCTGGAGGAGGTGGTATAAAATCTCTAAGTGCAAGGTGATATGCTCCCAGATGCAGGAGGGAATTTCTTCAGGGAAGCATGAAAATACTAAGGCAGGAAAAATGGAGATTACAGGCGTGGAATTCCTCCAGAGTAAAAAAAAAAACGGGTGAACCTTAGCAATTTTATTATTTTCAAAATAATAAAAATTAAATGTACCCCTTCGTTTGGATACACATGAAAACGATGATTTCTGAGGGGAAATTTCTTCTGGGTATTGGATATTTCTCACTGGGAGATGATTTGAGGTTCTTCCACACCTTGCTCGTGTTGTTTCGGCAGGGATTTTGGCCTAGCACCCGTTCAACAAAGTTCCTAAGGCTCAGATGGATAAATTTTCTAAGGCATCGAAAAGGAAAGCAGAGGGGGTCAAATACACTCACGGGGAAGAAATTTGTCTAAGGCATGAAGGAATTTGAAAATGAACTGAAGCTCGAACATCAAGCGTTCAAATGCACCCCCCAAGATGAAATATCTTCTAAGGCACAAACTCCAGGCAAGGTGGTGGATACGCCCATGATGAAAGTTTGCTAGAAAAGTGATGAATTCTATCAAGATTCGGAGATCAAGCGGTCAGAACATGGAAATAAGGTAAGTAAAGTGAATTTAGATTATAAAGTGTTCTGATACTCTTCTTTTGTTTTGCAGGATGAACGTTGAAGCCAAGGCATGAGGACTTGATGAAGCTAGACAACGTTGCAACTTTGGAAACGAAAGTGAAGATTTGTCTAAGGCACTAAGAACGTGATGCAAAAGAGGCAAATGCGCCCAAGGCAATGGGCTAAAGAAATATGAAAGTTGCAAGGAAGAAGTGCGTCCTGGAGTCAAAGCAACAGGAGGGCCGAACAGGAGGAATTCTTTGCTCATCACTTTCATATCAACCACGTACTCGCCTCTCCTCCTAACGCAACAAAATTGGCAGACAGACAGTGGGAACGCGTTTCTGGACGAGAATCTTCTAGAGGAAGAAAGTGGGCATTAATTGCAGATAATGGTTCCTGCAGAGGAGTGGAGAATATTCTGTGCATTCATTGCCCCACTCCTCTTTGTGGCGGTTTTTAGGGCAAGAACCCTAATTAGGGCATATGTGGCTCGATCTGAGCCCTTTATTGTAATTCAATCTAAGCCGTCCGTTGGACTGGGCCAACTATAAAAGGGGCATCCCCCCTCATTTGTAACTTAGTAGACATCAGATCAGAGAGTAGAGTAGATCAAGAAGTTAGAGTAGATAGGGAGATAGCTTAGAAGTTAGCTTAATTTGAAAAGGAAAGAAAACTTTCCCTTTGAAAGTTTTGTAAGAGGTTGTTGTGGAAAACTCTCATAATACAAAGGTTTATCATTGCATGGTGGTTTTATCTTTTATTGTGAATAGCTAGCAAGGCCTTTTCGTCTTTCCAATTCAGATTGATAGAGTAGAATAGACTTTATTTTATGCAAGTAGTTGTTAATTGTGGAGTGTGGCGTCGTGGTTTGAGCATATCTTCTTTCATCCATACCACTAGCGGGCTTGCTGATGGTAAGTTCGCCTTGTGTGGTCAACTGGAATATCAGTACCTAACTTCGGTTGTGATTCGTGTGTTCATTTGCATCGTTGTGACGGAGTGCACATGTTGAATCACAATTTGAACATCTTATTCATCCTTTGAAGATTGCATCAGCTTTGTCAGAGTTGTCCGAAGGGAGACGAAGCGAAGTCTGGTTTGGAGATTGTTTAAGCCAATCCTCGTCCTCCACCCTTTAGGAGTAGATGGTAGCATCCCTAATCCTTATATCCTTTTACATTCAGCATTCTCTGGTTAGTTTAAGAACCCGAGCTTCATCGACGAATTTCCCGGAATTTGAAAATCCTTTCCTCGAAGTTGAACGATTACGTAAGTCCCCTTGGAATACCCAGCATATTCACATCAACCAACTGAGTCTATTCGCAATAAAAGGAACCTTGGAGTTGAACGCATGAACTTTCACGCAATCTTAGCATGCGGAATACTTTGATCAAGAGGGAATAGAGTGACCGTTGGACATTTTATTCGTGTTGGTGTTGTCATAAAAAGCACGTCAACACTACCTCATCTAATGGATACCTTGGTAACATGAGTGGAGCTCCTGAATAACCATACACCCTTAGGTAAGTGAAAGTGGCGAACTGAATAAACCAATCTGCCCATTTTGATATTGCAGCCCTGGCAATGGATGAGATGCGAACATGTAGCTCGTTGTCCAGGTCCCACACTGTATAAGTCAAGAATGCTTCATTCACCCTTTTGTAATGACGTGATGCAGTAGTGAATTCTAGTTGAGTATAGTAGTTGTAGACATTTTGAACATTCAAAGAACCCTCCGTGTTTAACCCTCTGAATTTACCTTGATAGGCAACCAAATAGACTAGGTAGGAGACCATGTGAAATGCATGTCTATGAAAATACTTAGTTATCTGATGATGTAAGTAGTCACTGATCAATGTAGGCCAGTCATAGAACTCTGTCTTTTTCATTATATGAGGTATCACATAGAACATCCAAGGCTGAAACCTTGTTGCATCTGCTTGACCTGTGACTCGATTGAGTAGGGTTATTATGATGGTGAATTCCTCCTTGAACTGTCCTCTTCCGACATCCTTTGGCAATGTAGAATGTTTCTCTTTCAGCCACCTATGTGCAATCTTCTTGCTATATTTATCTTGATGTTCTTCCCATATCCTTTCACATTCTTCCACTTTGATAGTGACGCTTCTAGGCCATGGTGGAATGGAGAAGCATTTCTCAATCATATCTGTTTTTAGGCTGCAAATGATTCTCCCATCAACTGACTGTATCTCCCTTGTAGCTGGATTGTAATGCTTGATGCAAGCAATTATGAATTCTAAGCTGTGTACTGAGAAAGGTATGGATGCTGCTGCAAGAAGGCCTGAATGGGCGAGATGCTTGATGGTGGTATTGCCTGCATCTTCTAAAGGACGTATATTGAACACTGGCTTGATGTGATGCAAGTCAGTTTCAGTTGTTTCAATGAAATCGTGGTAAAGAATTGATTTGGTCTTGAACTCTGCAGGAGTGTATTCCATTCTGAAAGACTTGAAGATTGACAGTAACCACGCCTAGGTTTAGACAAATTTTGACAAACTTTCTAAATTTAGCTTGCTGATTTTTCTTCCTCAACGGACGAATTTTTGAGTTTTATTCTTAGATATGGTTTTCGACTAGAATTTCGTTACAAGCCAACCCTTCGAGATAGGGGTCTTCTAGATCACTCGTTTCCGGAAACTGACTTCTGGTGGCCTTAAACCCTAGGCGCCCTTCTCCTTCAGGGGCGCCCATAGCTTCCAGTGTTAGTTTTTATTTTGAATTTTCACTGTTGCTTTCCACTTTCTGCCATTTCTCACACTTTATCTCCTTTGTTTGCCCGACGATATGTGATGACTGCTGAATCTGACTGATGAGTTGACGGATTCGTTGGAGAGCTGGATCCAGTATGAGGAAGTCATGCTGGAGAAGTCTTCAACAAATTTGACCATCTGCTATCTCAAAAGTTTGGGCGCCCTTCTTGAAGTATGGCGCCTAGCTTCTCCAGAGTTAGATTTTCTTTTGTGTTCTTTGTCTTCAGTCTTCAAAATCTCTCTCCGTGACTCTGTTTGTCTTGAATTTGCCAGTGACTAGATGATTCGACGAGCATGCCGACTGATTCGTTGCGGAGCTGGGATGAATCTGAGCAACATTGTCTTGGATAAGGAAACCCTAATTTTGGCTTTGGCCTCTTGAAAAGCTAGGCGCCTTTCTCTTTCAGGGGCGCCCATGGTTGGCAGTGTTAGAAATTTTTATCAATTTTTCAATTTATACCTCGTAACACGTGTTTCCATTACCTTTGGCTGTGAAGATTGAAAACTTTCTAAGGCATGGAAACATGGGCGCCTCTTCTTGATACGGGCGCCTGAAATCTCCAAACTTAGATAAAATTTGATATTTTTCATTTTTCAACTTCTTCAGTTTGTTCCTCGTTTCTCGTGCACATTGGTCATCGACAGTCTCTGTTTGATGCTCGAACTCTTGATTCTGACACTTGGCAGTTGGCTGACTTCCATGAATGACCTTGGATCTTCAAAAGAGTTTCTAAAAAAGTAGAATAGACCCAGTAGAGTAAAACTGACCTTTTTGTGATTCTGACTGCACCAGTCTGACGAGGAAGTATTTTAAGCCAATCAAAATCAGTCTTAACCCTAATGGCCAAACTTTCTATTTTTAGAAATTTTCTATTTTTAGAAAATATTAGAAGTATCCATTTCGTAAGAAACCCAAAAAAACCTAGAAAAAGTTTCTATTTTTAGAAAACTGCTAAAAATAGAAATTTTCCTAAAATTTAGGGATGAAAAACTGAAGTCTGGGTATTGTAGGTTTGATCTTTTTAGACCGACCCAGATTGTCAGATTTTGAAATTTTAAGCTTATGACCCCCATGCAAGACATGCAGACCGCCATTTTGACCTTTTCTGACAGATTTAACAGTATCTTGACTCAATTCTTTAAAATGCTTAAGTGTAGCAGAAATTTTAATTTGGGGTACAACAGAATGGTCATTAGTGCAATCTTTCCTTCATGATTTAATATAAAAGCTTAGTTTTCTTATCATCCTCTTGTGAATTCTATGGTTCATCAATTATAACATAAAATGAATGCAACTAATAAGGGGTACCCTCTTATAGTACAACCTAATATTTTATACTCTTGTTACAATAGATGGTTTAATCTCCTTCAAAATTTAGCTTCATTGACATCAAACATGCTGCTTATATGATTTATAGTGAATGAAGTTTGTTTAATTTGTGTGCAAATTTATTTCCTTGTCACATATCTAGTGTTTGATACCCTTGTTAATGAACATTGAATATTATTACTGGTTTTGCAGGTCAAGGGCAATTAGATTTATACCATGATCACGAACTATGCTTAAGTTTACAACTGGTTTCAGAAGAAAGGAATAAAAAATGTATGAACCTAGAAGGTTTTGCTAGCTTTTTTGGACTGATAAGATCAATTCCTTTTGACAGCCATCAATTAAATTCTACAAAGGGATCCATTTATGATGGTCCTAAACTCAGGTTCATATAATCCTTCCTTGAAAATAATAAAATATATATTTGTCTATTTGTTAGTTACTAATGTAGTATTAAATTGACTATTGATCATGTAAGGTTAATAGGATTGACAAAGTAAAGTTTAGTTAAACATTAATCAAATGTTATTAACACAATATAAGCCATAAGGTACTTGTTTGGTTGAGAAAGTTTGTTAATTTGAGTTAATTAAAGTCCAAATGTTCAGCTAAAACTTTTATGGGAGGGATACTTTAAGTAAGAGACATACATTTTCATAGTAACAAAAAAGGCAAAAAACACAAGCACTCCACTTTTAAATGTACATGTGACCTTTGGCGTGTCATCCCAACTTTTTTGCCTTAAGTTTTTAAATAAACTAGTCAAACCTAGGTCATGTTGGGAAAAAAAAGCAATATAATTAAAAAGATACATTTGAAATGTGTGTAAATGAAAAACATGTGGGTTTTTCAAAATAGTCCATGGTTTTTTTTTCAGAAAACCCTCCAAATTGATTTTTTTTGTCATTTTTCACTTTCAAGCTATGTGTAACAACCCCCAAACTGGGTAAACAAATTTTTTTCTACTTTCACTAATAAGATACAAGGAAATACATTTATAATGACAAAGTAAATAACTTTTATTTTCATTCTAATTGAACATTTCATCATAAAGAAATAAATGACACTTTACATCATTGTTCTATTTTCCAAGTAAATAATAGAGTACGCTTTCATGATTACTTTTCTTCAAATAAAAAGCAAGGTAAGAATCTTACAAGTTTCAAACATAGCTCGGAAGCTTTTGAGCAAATAGGAATAAGACTGTCCAGGATCTTCCCTTTCAAACCTTGGTTCATCAGAAGTCTTAAGGTGGAGGGGAAACATCACTCAGGTGCTTTTCCACCAACCACGGACTTATATTGCGGTCCCCCGCACGTTTACTGTTAAGTAGACGGCCCTCCCTTCTACGAAGAGATTGGTTGGGTAACCGATTCTGTATGACCAACTGAGCATAGTGTGTAATCCTACATAACTAAATCCTTGTGCCCTCACAATCCCAATCTAGCATGTAACCTGGATTACTGTGAACTGATAGTGTAATTCGTCTCACAGTCTAAGTGGACGTTAGGTATACTACACTACTTTGGCCAAAGCATTTCGGCAGTACTTATACTGACGGTCATCTATCACTTGCACTAAGTCAGGTTCAGTTTGACTTAAGGCTGCCTTATCCTACGCGTAGGTTGAGTCCTTTCCGTGGGTAGTCAATCACCCTAGACTTCCTACTTCAACTACTTAAACAGGAAATGGAGTACAGTCAACAAGGGGTCCCTCTGGTACCTCCTAACATGGAAATCTTTATCCATGGAGTACATAGCTTTGTCTAGTTAACCTATTTAACTCTAAAGCTTTAGACTACCTTAGTACTGAATCCACCCTCGTCCTAGTATTAAATAACTAGTCCCTTTTTCCTTTATTTAAAGAGTTCAAGCAATATTCAAGTAATACAAAACATGATATACTTCTATTAAAAAGTAATCAAAACATTTCCCTTTTATGCTATTCCTTTTACAAGCTTTCCTATGAAATTATACTATTTCATTTCAACAAGCTTTCCCCTATGAATTTAAGCTTTTTCCAATTCAACAAGCTCTTAAAATAACATGCTTTCACTATGGAACAAGTTATTCCTTAATTCAATAAGCCTTTTCTAATGAAATTAAGCTCTTCCCAATTCAATCTTTAGAAAATAGAGACCTTAACATTTTCCTTTTCTATTTCATAACACAATGCAAAGCATAATCAAGCAAGCAAATAAACTCATTTTTAATTCAAATGACAGAAATTCTAAAAAGACATTTCTCATGCCTGATTCGCTTGCTGCGAAATGAGTTCGATCAGTAGCTTCTGCTCCTCCACAGTCCTTCACAGTCTTTACCAGATACTTCTCACATCATGAACAAGTATAACTCTCAGGTAAATGCAGTACAGCAATGAGGGAATGTAGCTCTCAACAATACAGTCACAGCAAGATAATATATGGCTCTCAGCAATGTAATCACAGCAAGATAGTATATGGCTCTCACAACACTAACCAGCAATGAGGGATTAAGGCTCACAGCAAATGCAAACAGTAATGGTGAAGTATGGTTCTTAGCAACACTAAACAACAATGATGGTTTGCAGCTCTTAAAACATGAAATTCGTAATTGCAAGTGCAGATAGGAAAGTGGTATCAATAACAATGAGAGCAACCTCTTATATAGGTTTCAAATTCTCATGCTTACTACATTGTAGGCATGAGAATTCGACACCTTTCCTATTGACATTGTCAAAATATGCAGTGGCAATCATATAGCAAGACACTCAGCAAAACAAGAGATGATTCAACCTCATTTTCGAAGAATGTTTCCACTCTTACATGGTAAATTTGAGAGGCAGCCACCTACAGGCGTATTCACCAAAAATGCCCTCAAAAATTGCGGAATGCATGAACAATGGCATTTAAAGTTTACAGTCGAAAATGTCAAGGTTATTTCCGCATACACCTGGCCTCCTTCCGCCCACGCGTTCCAGAATGGTGGCATATTTAGCATTCACGACCAGGTCCAAGGCGTGAGAGCTGGCGTGGGTTTTTCCCCTCTCCATTTTCATTACTTCAGCCTTTCACAGTCGCGTGTTTTCTTCCCGTGAAGAAATCTGCGATTTTTAGTTATTCAAACACTTTTGATTTAAATCTTTTAAAGACTATAGTTTCAATCATTTAAATTTCCCCAATAATACTTCCCACGTATTTTCCAATGGTTTATGAATTTCGAAATACCTTTATTCCATATGGTAAATGTATTATATCACCAAATGACTATATAAGTCCATTTCCATTATTTCCTAGGCAAAGTCATTTTAATTTATATATTAAAATGTTATAAATCTATTTTGCATTATATTTAATATAATTTATTATAGTTTTATTTTTACCTTTATTTAAATATATGAATATATCTATATAATATTCGATATTATTATAGATATATCAATATATTATATTATTGGTAAAACTATAATAATATCTATATTAAATATATTTATAAACATATCCATATTTACACTTAAACATATCTATACATGTTTATATTCAACTATCCACTTACGTGTATTATAGGCTAGTCAGAGGTCCCTTAAGAGACGTATTTGCACAAACATGTATATATACATTTAACTGTAAATTCCAGGCATCAGTATAACTTATCAGTTCACATTTCACATTCAAGGTTCACAGAACAGTAAGTCAGTCAATCAAGTAACACCACTTCATAAAGCATAAAGAAGTAATCAAAATCTCCTAAGCCTAAGGATGACTTATCATGACAACTCAATCTAACTCAGTTCCCAAAACCCTCAGTGAAGTGTGTGTATGCTCATATGATCAACTTTATTGGTTAGCCGACCAAGTTCCTCTCCCGAGTGATGTTTCCCCTCCACCTGGAGGAATAATTCCTGTTCCTGCATCCATTGGCACAAAACCATGACAGTCACTTGCTCATAACATTTGCAGCATATATAAATCAAATATATAAAACAAGACTCTAATTACTCTCCTCTATGCATTGCTTTTCCAAGAATAACATCAATCAAGAATACAGAATGAGCCAATCATAACATGTAAACAAATTCTCAAATTGATAACAAGGTTCAATCACATTTTATTCATTCAAAACCTTCCTTACAATCAGAATGCTCTAAGCATTACTAGAATGGTAACTATACAAATTCCGGGGTGTAACACTATGTTGCTGGTTTTGGTACGAGTCCTAGTTTGGGTTCATGGATCTAGTTCGTGGATTTGGCTAAAGTTTTTTGGGGGTTGGGTTCGTCCATACAAAAAACATGTAAAAATCATAAATATATATATGCAGCCTAGAAGCATGAATTAAGATAAGAATATCACATAGCATCATATAAAGTTATAAACAATAAAACCACCATAAACTTGAATGTCATTTAAAACATGCATGATAAATATTCATCGTTCAAACTTCAAGTTCAATATTAAAATAATAATATCAAGTTCAACACTTTTAATCATCAAATGGATTTTCTAAATCATCAATATCATCATCATCATTGACATTGGATGATGTAGGAACATTAGATGAACCACAAGCAGTGCCACTTGCACTAAAAGTATGCCGACTTTCGAAATCCTCAGATGCAATATGTTGGGAAGTAGAAGCTTCCAAGCCACAACTTTGTGTCCCCTTCCTTGTAGTCATATTGTTTGTGCGAAAGGAGACGCAAGTTAGAATGCACATATATTGAGTTCTCTACTCTTTTTGAGTGCATTCTATTGCGCTTTACTGAGTGGGTGAAAGAATATGTGCTCAAATTCCTCTCAAATGCAGATGAACTAGCAACCTATGAAGAAAAATTAAACAGTTAAAGTTATACATTATAAAATAAAATCTAAAAAGAATAAAAACTATAAATGAAAATGAAAGTTGAAAGTTGAAGCTTTAAGGACTAAATTCTAAATTCTAAAAAATTATTAAACTTGCAATAAAACTTTAATTGTGAGGGATTGCAGGTGTTGGAAGAATTGGCCATGGAAGTACCACCCACTTTGAGAATCCTTTTTAAACCTATCACAAAGAGCCTCAATACTTTGATCATTTGAGTGCACAAAATCAATGAACTCACTCGTGACTATATCTCGCAATTCAGGTTTAGAGAAAAGTTTATGAAATGTTTCCTTGTACCCTTCAGCCACTTCAAAATCTCTATTTGGGGAAAGCATTCCTAGCACAGAAAGAATCTTAGTATTGTAGTATTTTGGATTCAAGGCGAAGGCAAGATGTAATGGGGTGGTCATTTTGTTCCATCTTTCTTCAACAATTGCATATAATTGTTTGAAGCATAGTTGAAAAACTCAGATTCGGCAATAACTCGACAGACCCAAAAGTTTTAAAAACTCCGAACTCAGCAATAACTTGACAAATTTATCGAATATTCTTAAAAAGCACACATATAAACTGAATTTTTAGAACATATTACTGATTTCATCATATATAAATCAAAATTAAAGTTTAATACATATCAATCATCAATGTATCAACTGATTTCATCATATATAAATAATAAGGTTAATTTTATTTTTTTGAGTAATTTATAATTTTATACATTTTGTCTTGAATATCTTATTTTATAATTATTATTTATAACTATATACCAAAATTTTGATCAAAACTAGATAATAAATAAAATATAAGTTAATATAATTAATATTATTATATTTTGCAACTCATATATATCAAAACTTGGATAAAAAATCGCATATAAAATTATAAATTACTCATATAAAAATTAAAATAATAAATTACTCATAAAATCATTATATTGCAAATTTGCAAGTATAAAAAAATATGTTCATATAATAATGGTGTATATAGTCAAAATATAATAATAATATAACAAAATGAAATTACAGTCTAATACAATATATTCTAAACTCTAATACAATGAAAATCACATAATTAATACATTGCCAGGTTAAAAAGTATAAAAAAAACTGCATTTAATAATTTTGAGTTGAAGAGATAAAAATCACGTATTTTTCAAATGGTAAAATAAAAACGGCGAAAAAATACCTGTAAGTTGTAACCTAGCATGCCCTGGTCGTGTGCCCTGCTCTTTGTGTTTTAACCTCTTCCTGCCTTTTTTCGTCAATGAAAATAAGGGTAAAAGTCACGTTTTTTTTTTCTTTATACTTAAAACCTGTACTATCCCCTTCTATCTAGACATCAATTATTAGTGGGATTAGCCTATCAGTGTGACCCTCGTAGGCTAATGGGAGTGGATAGAGGGTCTTTTGAGGCAGATACCTAGTCAGTTGATGGCATCATTCTTCTCTAGTGCTTGGTGGGGTTCAGGCTTGGCCTTGGTAGAGGTTTTAGGACTCAGTTTCTCATACTTACTATTTATAGTAAGTAATTCAGCCAGTGTTCCTATTTATAGTAGGGCACCTGAACGTGATATGTTTGCAGTGGCGATCCCAAAGTTTAGTTGGTTTGAAGAAATAAGGTGTATTGCATAAGTTATAATGTTTAATTATTATTAAAGATGACTTTAATAATAATTAATGTTCTAAGTTTATAAAATAATGTTATATTCGCACTTTATGTTTTATTGGTCATGGAGACATTAAAAAGGGGGCCATTTTTAATTAATGTCATGGGTGTCAGTTTCAAGATATTATTTTAATGATACTAAAGTGCAAACTTATATTATTTTAAATGATAAAAAGGCACATTAGGGATCGACCCTCTTGAGAAGTATATAAAGAAGTAAAGGAAGAATTCAAACCATTCTATTGAGCATTTGATAATTTCATTTCATGTCTTCCTTTGGCGTTGGAGAAGAGAAACAAGGGTTTCTACATTTTCCGGAGCTATCAGGCATTGGAGAATGTTCATTCTTTAGTGTTCGTGCTTTCTGAGGTTGTGCAACATCAACTGAAGTTAGCTTATGAGAGTTGGTTTCATTCAGAGGCCAATATTAAGCAGATTTGAGAATTTCAACAAGGGTTTTTTCAGGCAGATTGTTCACTGTGAAAGGCACACATCTCAAGGGCTGCAATTGGTGATTGCTAGCACACATCCCAAGGCCGTACCATTTTTCTTTTCTCCCATCTGTACCAGCAACCAGCTAGGGCGTGTGAACTTCTTGATGAAACGCCTTCTCGTTTTGATTGATGTCTATTGCATTATGGGTGGCTACATCTCTAGAGGCATTTCATAGGGTTTTTGAGGAGGAGATATCATTATATGCAGCAAACTGATTTCTTTATCAGGTCTAACCATGGCTGCCAACAATTCCAGATTTTTATATAATACTCTTTCTTGTATTCCAGGTATGCTTTGTTTGTAAAAGCTTTCAAAAGTAAATCAATAAATAATATCTTGCAGTCGTCGTTCTTTCAGTAGTTTAATATTTTCTTCTTAGTTCTTTCATGCCTGGCATTATTATCAAGAAAATACAAAAAAAGCAAATATATCTCAAAAACACAAAAATCATAAAACCCCAAAACTATCAAAACACCCAAATTCAGCAGGTGGCATTCAGCAATACAGAGTTTCAGTTTGGGGAGAACTTTGGGTTCTTACAAAACCTAATCACTTTTTTCCTAGACGTGTTTTTCATCTAATAATCGTGTGTTTTTGCACTTAAAACTACAAAAAATCGCTGTGCGTTTTTCCATAAATTGTCTGCGAGTTTTCATGCGATTTACTTATTGCCATTGATGGCAAGCGAGTAATCGCGAGTTATGCGATTTTTGGGCACGTTTTTCATCTATGGTTTGAAGAAAGTATCTTCATGGTTTTTCTCTTTCGCATTTATGATGCTCTTCATCTTCTCAATCATTGAGTCGATGCCATCATATCTCTCTCCAATGCGAGGCTTGTCCATGTCAGTATAACAAATCATGCTCAAAATGGGCTCGGTGAAACTAAGGAGATACTCCACACAATCCCACCGTGAGGCATCTAATATCATTTTCTTAATTTTTATTGCCTTGCCAAAGTTGTTTTATCACCATATAGACCAATTCTAGCTAATCACCATGCTAGAAAGTGCCTCTCTAACTTTCATGAGTCGTCTCAAGACGATTGTGTTAGAGGCGAAACGGGTCTCTACAACCTATTAAAAATAAAAAAATAAAATAATTAAAATTTAAAAACAAACTTTAAAGAGAATTAGAATACACAATCAAACTATGAAAATGTAAAATTTTATACCACTTCACTTATCTTCAATAGCTCCAATTTTGAAAATGATCTAAAAATGCCTTGAGACAGGTGGTGGTTGGTGATGAACATTTGGATGTTCTCAACCTTTGCATACAACTCTTTGATCCAATCAATTTTATTCCCAATATTTTGTAACATAATATTGAGAGAGTGGACCACACAAGGTGTTCAAAAGATATGTGATTATCGTTCCTCAACCAACAACCCAACAGCTCTACAATTCTTTGTATTGTCAATTATGACTTGAACAACGTTACGGGGTCCCGCTTCCTCAATGGCTGTGATGAGATTATTAGCAATAAATTGGCCATCTTTCACTTGCCCTTCACAATCCACAACTCTCCAAAACATTGCTCCTTTAGGGGGGCACCGCTATGACATTGATCAAGGGCCAATTTTTTGCATCTTTCCACCCATCTAAAACAATGGACACACCTGTCTCAACCCATGAATCCCCTATGGGCTGCAATGAATCTTCAATAATCTTGACTTCTGTCTTTAGCAGGTTGACAAACTTCTCCTTTGATATCTCCATCGTGATTGTTACATGCACAAAAATGTTATGAAATATGAGTCTTCTACCAGCTTCAGTAAGTACCCTCTTTTTGCCTTGGAACCATTCCTCATCCCTTTCTTTCCACAACCATAGGATTTCAGTAGTTAATAAAAGCCAAAACAGATTATATGAATTAAATAAACCTTTAATAAAACCAGACAAAGTTTGCTGCCATTTAACTATTCCCAGATCTCCCCAACCCCCCAAGTCACCACAAAATATGTTCCAAATTTCCTTAGCAAAAAAATAGTTAGAAAACATGTGAAAAATATTTTCTGGCTTCTTGCAGATAGTGCACAAGTTTATATTAGATGAGAAAATAGAATAAGGTGATTTTTGTAAAACAAACAACCATTTGAAACATGCTTTTTTTGGTTCTAAAACATTTGACCAAACAAATTTAAAAATCTTAGACCATTGTTCATCAAATGTTTTCAGATTCCATTATCTGTTTAGGTACTTGATTATGTCCACGTTTCTGTTTAATGACTTATAAATTAGTTTGGGATCACTTTTTGTACTTCTATTCCATCTACCCATTTGAATTTGTCAAGAAATTCGTTTTTTGATTCATTTAGTGCTGTAAGTTGGTACAATTTGCACGCTTCTCTCCTTATAGAGTATGTCCTCCAATGAGATGAAGGTAGATCAAACTCTGTACTGAGGGAGGCCCAAGATTTCAATTTATTAGTACACAGTATGTCATTGAAACATATTATTCCTTTTTTATACCAAACTTTTGTTGAACAACCTTGTAGTAATGCAAGGTACTTACCTTTTTGAGATAAGTTCCACCAGATAGAACTGGATAAGCATATTTTGCTATTTTCCAGCTTATCACTGTTAATGACCAAGTTTCTAATTTGCTCCCAAGCTTTCCATAAACTTTTGAATACATTAGACCCAACAAGGGAAATAGGGAATATGCCAAACAATAAGTCACATAATAGAATACACTTCCATGTTTTAGCTTGTCTTGGTGTTGGCGTTTCAAATCGTACCTCTGGAATGCGATTTTGGAAACGGACAGCTATGTGCAGTAAATTGCTTTTCAAATTCAGAGGGGAAGCTCCCTCTTTTGCCGAGTTTGCTAAAAGAAAGTAAACTAAAGCTAATTTGCCTATCTTTTTGATTTAGCTGCAAAAGCACAAGGTTATAGAATTCTTAACTCTGTAGCTGAGGTTTTATCTTTAAATAAAACTATCAACTACAACTAACTTACACTAATGACGTTTCTAGCCTCTCAAGTAAACACAAAGCAAGAGAGTTAGAAATGAACAAGATTGATTCTCTAATACAAATACTTAGATAAACTTTTTCCAACATACATCTACTGAATTTCAATGCAAGCTGAAAAGGAGATCATATAAGCATTACACAATAAACGAAAATTTGAGACTATATCGGGGCAGCAAAGCACGCTCAAGACTTTATTTTCTCAAACTTCGAGCACAAAAAATTACAATTCTGGGACAACAAGCTATATCAAAATACATGCAACATGCGATTAAACCAGATCAACACTTGACACAAAACACATGCACTAAACAAAGATTTGCAGCTAGAAGAGGCATGCAGAATTTCTCTTAACACAAAGTGAACTGAAACTAATCGATAACAAGCTTGAAGGCATAGGCTCAACAATTTGCTATCACAAGCACGGTTAAAGAAAAATGAGCAAACACTACTCTTATTTATAGCTAAGCAGAGGAGTAGGGAACCCTAAAATCTCTTTGCTTTTACAACTAATACTTGCCAACATGCAAGTTTTATTTCTAAACCTAAAGAAGATAAGCATCTACAACTAAGAAAGCATAAAAAATAGAAAGTGCCAACTATTACAATTGTTTTCTTTCTCTTCTCAAAAGAATGGATAAGAATTAAGATGAGAATAGAAAGAAAGCTGGAAAGAAAGCTTCTAGATGAAAGCTGATTTTATATCTCAAGCACATCCGCTAAAAAGCGGGAAACTGTATCACGGTCAGGTGCATCAATGCCATCAATAGCAAAGTTTCACGTTTCTAAGATTTCTTCGCCATCTACAATAGATCTTAGGAAATCTTCATTCTCCTTAGCTACTTTCTCGAACTTTGCTAACGTCATTGAAAGCTGACTCATTCTTCTGTCACTCGCATTGCTGCTACGAACAACACTCTGAAACTGTGTTTGGACTTCATCAAGCCCAACAAAGGAACCATTATCCTGACAATATCGACAAGGAATCCCTGTGACAAACTCCCTTATGAATTCGAGAGCATCAACAACCCTTTGTTTGTACACAACAAACTCCTCAAAAATCCTCTCATAAGTTTTCACTTTGAAGAAGTGATATGCCTTCCATGCAAGGATTTGTCTTTTATGTTCTCTAGCAACAGTTGAGCCATATGTTGTGTCTAAATCTGCAATAATGATTTCATGCATAGGCTTGACTTCTGCAATGAACTGCTCAAATCCCTGGATACCTTGACGTAAATCATGGGCCTTATATCTTAGCTGAAATATCTATGCTAGAATTTTTGTGCCCTTAGTGATGATTTCCTTAATCCACTCCTGTGTCTGTTTCCCACAAATTACCAATTGTCTCAACTACTGTTGATCAGCTGTTGTCTCTAAAACCTGGGGCGACAACTGTGTTGTTTGTGAAGTGCCATGAATGAGGTTTGAGATATACAAACGGAATTGACGGTTTTCAGCCTTGAGGGCTGCCTTGTCTTCCCCATCTTTTTGCACTCTTTCTTGAATTTTTTCAGATACCATCTTGAACAAGCTCATGTCAGCATGCCTAGTGCTCTTGCCAAGATTGGCTTTCACCATCACAAAATCATCAACATCCACCTTGTCCCTGTTTTTATCTTTAGGAGGTGTAGTCGTCTCCATGACCATCTCACCATCAGGATTTCTCTCAAAGTGCATATGTTTCTTAGCTTTCTTTTTGGGTGCTTCTTGATACACATTGAGATCATCAAGATTCACTTGATATGAAGGCCTTCGTCTTGTCCTTCCCAAGGAGCTCTCAAGCCAAGATGTGGTATCTCTACTAACATCCATGGGAAATACAACTGCAACATCTTCTTCTACCTCCTTGTCTTCCAAATCAATGTGAATTGGTAAAGACCTCAGGGATGGCAATGGATCATGTGTCAAAGGCACATTTTCTGTTTCCTCTTGAGGTATGGGTTCATGTGGAGGGGCTTCTGTTTCAACCATTGGATGCTCCTGTATGTCTATACTGGTGAAGTCCAACGTCTTTTTTGCATTCTTTGTTGACCTGCTACCCTTTACAAGCTCCTAACTTTTTCCTTTCGTCTTTGATTGAGCTCTAGAAGAAGGAAGAGATGAATGTATCCTTGGCGGCTCTGCTATTGGAATGGACTTCTTCCTTTTAAGGACCAAGAAAGTCTTATTGTATTCAACAATTTGACGTGTCCTTTCTTCCACTGAGATGCATTCTTTATTAGCCCAATTAACCTGTGGAAGAGGTTGTTGCTCAATCTGCTTTCGAGTGTAAGTTGGGAGAAGCACGTCTACGTCATCATCTGATAACCCTTCAATATCCTTAGACAAGCAATCCTTCATCTAATGAAGAGTGAGTCTACTATTGCTACGCCTTCGGACCTCGAACTCATCTCTAAAGTTGGCCCAAAAATCCTCAAGTGTGGGAACATGAGCATAGTTTTGGCCAAGTCTGGCTGCATAGACACCGTGGGGATCATAAGATCGTCTCTCGTTGAAAGGCTTGAGACCAAGTTTAGTTAACTCGTTACCCATTATCTTGGCATTTGCTGATAACCTGCACCTGTAGATTCCTAATGTAAAAGGGAAGCTGAAGGCTGATTTCTTTTTGTTTCGCAAGCGAGTGTGAACATATGATACTTGCCTAAGAAACTCTATACACACAACCTCATCCGACAGGTACCTTGGTAACATGAGAGGAGCACCAAAATAGCCATAAACCCGTAAGTAAGTGAAATTAGCAAACTGAATATACCAATCCACCCATTCTGACATCGCGGCCCTGGCAATAGATGAAATGCGTACATGTAGGTCATTGTCTAGGTCACACACTATATACATTAGGAATGCTTCATTCACTCTTTTGTAGTGATGTGATGATGCAACAAACTCCAGCTGAGTGTAGTAATTGTAGACATGTTGAATATTTAAGGATCCCTTAGTGTTTAACCCTCTGAATTTGCCTTGGAAGGCAACTAAGTAGACTAGGTAGGAGATCATGTGGAATTTACGCCTGTTGAAGTACTCAGTTATCTGATGATGAAGGCAACCACTGATCAATGTAGGCTAGTCATAGAACTCTGTCTTCTTCATGATGTGAGGTATCACATAAAACATCCAGGGCTGAAACTTAGTTGCATTTGCTTGGCCTATGATCCGGTTGAACAAGGTGATTATTATGGCAATTTCATCTTTAAACTTGCCTCTTCCAACATTCTTCGGCAATGTCTTATGTTTTTGTCTCATCCATTTTGTGGCAATCTTCTTGCTGTACTTCTCTTTATGCATTTCCCATACACTTTCACATTCATCTTGAGAGATAGTAACACTTCCAGGCCAAGGTGGAATTGAGAAACATTTTTCTATCATATCAGGCTTTAGGCTGCAAATAGTTCTCCCGTCCACTGACTGAATCTACCTCGCTATAGGATTGTAATGTTGGATGCAAGCAATTACGAATTCTAAGCTTTGAACTGAAAAGGGGATGGATGCTGTTGCAAGAAGACCTGAATGACCAAGATGCCTGATGGTGATGTTGCCTGTGTCTTCCAAAGCACATAGATTGAATACTGGCTTGATGTGGTGTAAGTCAATTTCAGCTGTTTCAATGAAGTCATGATACAGTGCTGATTTAGTCTTGAATTCAATGGGAGTGTACTCCATTCTGCAAAACTTGAAGATTGATTGTAAACTCGCCTATGTTCTGACAAGTTTTGATTTTTCTTTGTCAAACGAATGAATTTTTGGTAATTATTCTGAGATATGGGTTTTATTCAAAATTTCGTTACAAGCAAACCCAGATCATCCGTTTTTGAAAATTTTGAGTGTAGACTAAAAAAGCAGCAAACCCTAATTTTCTTCGAAAAAGCAGAAAAAAACAGCATTTGGGTATTGTTCAGAGGCACATTCTGGATGAACCCATTTGACTAGATTTTGAAAACCTTTAAGTTTGACTAAAAACAACCACCAGAAATTTCACTGAAAAAGCTGTGATATGGGTTTTGTCTAGAAGAATGTTTAAGATGGACCCAGAAGATTAGAAGTTGAAAATTTTGAAGTTTTCTTTGACATGCAAAGAGAAAGCAGCTGCTGCAACTTGAGAAAGTTCTTGAAAAATTATTCAGAATCATAAACTGAGATTACCCAAATCAATAGAACTTGAAAAATTTGACCTCAAAAGATTTGATGTTTTGGATGAAAAAGCATGAAAAGGCAAGCCTTTTTATGTGCTGATCTGAAAATTCATGAAAAACCAACTAGCTTAAGTTCTTGAATCTTGAAAAGAAAGGTCTAAAATTGCTGCTCTATTTCTCCTTGGATGCCACCTGCAAGAAAATATGAAAAATGAAATACAAAGGTGCCTTAAATAAGCTTCGTCTTGAGAAAAACAACTTTCTTTTGCCCTAATTCTTCAACACCCTAATTTGAATTTGTGCAATGAACTTGGACGTTTTTCTTCATCTTCAAATTTTGAAATTTTCAAAAATTTGACTAAGGCAAGAGAGTTTGGGCACCCTTCTTGGCTTGAGGCACCTATCTTTTCCAGACTTAATCATTTTTCCCTTATTTTCAACTTTTCCTCAATTTTCATCTCCAGTTTGATCCTGATTTCCGACCTCCAAATTGATTCGACGGACGAGCTAACTGATTCATTGCGGAGCTTGATCGAATTTGACGAAGTTTTTTTGGAGGCAACTTCTGATGAAAACTTCGTTTCACCCTTCAAAATGTCGGGTGCCTCTCTCCTCTAGGGGCGCCCATCTTTACCAGTGTTAGCCATTGTTATGAGCTTCAAATTCTTGCTTGTCTTCTGACCTTCAGATGAATTCATGATTCTGGGAGTTCTACTGATCAGATTGACTGGCTGTCAGGTTCACTGGATAGCTGAGAAGATTTTGGAAGGGGTCTCCTGGATACTGCATTTCTGGAAATTGCCATTTGAGGCCTCAAAACCCTAGGCGCCTATCTACTTTCGGGGCACCCATCTTTACCAGACTTAGCCATTTTTTATCTGTTTTCTCCTCAAAGTTTGAAAACCTCTTGTCATCGCCCCTGTTTGATCTGAGTTTGCTGGCGGCTGAGTGATCTGATGAGTTGACGAAGACATCGACTGCGAAGCTGACAAGAAACTGAAAAGATTGATCACATTTGCAAACCCTAATTTCTAGATTGGGTCCTCCAAAAGGCTGGGCGCCCCTAGCCACCTAGGGCGCCCAGAGTTCCCAGACTTAGCCAAATTTCTCATTTTTCAACTTTTTCAGCTTCCCCTCTCCGTTCGTCGTTTTTCATGCACGTTCATCGTTGACAACTTCTGTTCAGTGTTTGCATGTCGGACTCTGGTACCTGGCAGCTGACTGAGCTCCATTAATGACCTTGGATCTCCAAAAAAAAACTTCTAAAAAAGCAGAATAGACCCACTAAGGTAAAAATGATCTTTTCGTGATTCTTGCTGCACTAGCCTGATGAGGAAGTATTTTGAGCCAATTCAAATCAATCTCAAGCCAAACTTTCTATTTTTAGAAAATTTTGTCAGTATTTGTTTTGAAAGAAACCCAAAAAAAGTTTCTATTTTTAGAAAATTGCTAAAAATAGAAATTTTCCTAAAATTTAGGGTTGAAAAACTGAAATTTGGGTTTTGTAGATTTGGTTGTTCTGAATCGACCTAGATTGTAAGATTTTGAAAATTTCAAGTTTTTGACCCCCATGCAAGACATGTAAAACCCCAATTTTGACCTTTTTGACAAATTTTGACAATACTTTAACTCATTGCTTCAAAATGCCTAAGTGTAGCAATTTTTTTAATTTGGGGTACATCACTTGGTACAACTAACTAAATGCTATTTCTTACTAGTATTTTCCAGGGTTCATTCCTTTTTAATGCTTTAAGGATCCATTTGATGGCAAGAGAAATTCATTATTTTTGTAAATATTTCAGTCCTATTCCTCCTTTAGACTTATCTATTCCCATTTTACAACATGCTTCTTTCTTTTTCCTTTACCATCAAACCATAGAAAATGTCTGATTTTTTTTTTAATTTCATTTATTTGATAGCTACTGAATAACCACATAGAAGAAAAATATATATTATAGGATGAAAGAATTTTTTGACAAACTTGAATTCTTTCTACCAAGGATAGATACTATTTATTCCAATTATTTAATTTCCTTTCAATTTTATCTTTTATCCACTCCCACATGTCTTTCAAACTTGGGTCAGAGCAAAGGGAATACCCCGGTATCTAACTTGTTTATTCGGTCCTCCCCATTGAAAATAATATATTTGTAAACCACTCACAGGGGAGCTCTCCCAACTTAAGATTATGGATTTTTCTGCCAAAAGTTTTGCTCTAGTTGCTACACAAAACAGGTTTAATTTCTGCAATTGATTATTAAAGTTATCTTCTTCTAGCTTAACAAATATGGCTGTCATTTGCAAACTAAATGTTTAAAAGTTCCTCACCATTGGGGAGGGAAAGTCCTTTTACCTTGGGGCTCCAAGCTGAGTCTCTCAGGAGATAGAATATTGCATTAGATGCATGTAATGTCCCCATTTTATCCTGTTGTTGTTTTTGGGTGGTTTAGCCTATTCCTGACCCTTGTAGGCTAACACAGATGGTTAGAGGGTCCTGTTTGGGCAGAGAACAGAGTGTTCTCTTCTCTAGAACTCAATTTGATTCAGGATTGGCCTTCGTTTGACTCAATTTATCATACTTACTATTTATAGTAAGTCACCATTTCAGTGGAGTCAGTATTGCTATATTTAGTAAGGCACCTGGATAAGTATCGAATGCAATGTCGATCTTCATGTTCAATTGGTTTGGCCAGTTAATGAGTATTGATGGAGTTATTATCATTAAAGTCTCTTTAATGATAATAAATTATATAAAGTTATTAAAGTCACTTTATATTCGATGGGGCCATGACCCTTCATTTAAGTGATTAATGAATTATATTTTGGAGGCCAAATATTAAAGTATTTCATAAAGTCAATGTGCACACATGTTATATCATTTTAAATGATATTGAATGCATTTTAAAAGCATTTCATGGGATCGACCTCTTCTTGAGAGGCTATTTAATGGCATCAATGGAAAATACTTATTCATTTTGGAAGATTAAATAAAACTTATGCTTTGGAGCTCGTGCTTGGAGGAGGAACCAGCTAGGGTTTCAGCCATTGTTAATCATAGAGAACAAAAACTCTCTTTGATTCTTGCATTTCTGAAGTAGTGAAAGATCCATTGAAAAATTGCTTAGTGTGGGCTTCATTCAGAGGTCCAATTTGTGCATATTTGAGAAGAAACATTAAAGGGTTTGGAGCAGATTGAAAAGATAAAGACAGAAATACAAAAGGCTGCATTTATTAATTGCTAGCACACATTCCCAGCCTGTATAGCATCATTATCTCAGGCCCTACCATCCTCTACAGCCAGGGTGTGTTCTCTGGAGGTTAAAACGCCTCTTTCTTTATGCAAAGATCATCTTCATTGAGGGCGGCTAGACTATTAAAGGCATTTTGGCTTGTTTCAAGGTGGAGAACTTCATTTCCAGCAGCAGATCGATTCATTTCCAGTCTTGTGAATGCTATTGCTAGCACACATTCCCAGCCTGTATAGCATCATTATCTCAGGCCCTACCATCCTCTACAGCCAGGGTGTGTTCTCTGGAGGTTAAAACGCCTCTTTCTTTATGCAAAGATCATCTTCATTGAGGGCGGCTAGACTATTAAAGGCATTTTGGCTTGTTTCAAGGTGGAGAACTTCATTTCCAGCAGCAGATCGATTCATTTCCAGTCTTGTCTTTTGCTGCCAGCATTCTCAGATTATTTTATAATAAATCCTCTCAGTGAGTAAGACTTCGAACTAGATGTGAATGTTTGATGGTTCTTCCTTTGATAAGGCATGCTTAGAGGGGAATTTGGCCTTGCTAAAAATGTGCCTATGTTTAGTTATAAACTTCCTTTAACCTGGGGCATGATTTCATAATGCATTTGCCTCATTTTGGACCTTAGGTGGAATTTAGGAATGGCATTGCCATCACCAAACAGTACCCAAACTTTATTGATTTTTTCCATCTATATATCAGGTCCACTTTAATTGTATATCTGCCACCTTTGGGCACAATTTCATGAGGGATAAGCCATTCACTTTCTCTTCTAAATATGCTAATTCAAAGACTAGAAACCTTAGGCACATTTTCATCCACGTTTTCCCTCATTTAACTGTAGTGGAGGAACTTACCTGGTAGCAACCACACAAAGCTATGCTTGACTTGTCTTAAAACCTCTTTGAATGTTGTGGCATGTTTCATCTAAAAACTATTGTCTATTTATCTTTGTTGCCAAACTTAAGTAATAAGAGAAACGGCTTACATCAGGGGACAAGATTTAAACACTTTACCAAATATTCTGGCCATTCTCCCTTGTAATGACCCTTGTAGGATGTTAGCTCAATTCCATATAATTTTTTGTGAGTCACCCAAATTTTTACTCTTTTTTATCACCAATTTCCTGATACGGGCAAGGTGAGAGCATACATAGATTAGAACAAGGACAAGGAATTACTTGAAAGATATCGATAGCTAGCTGTTCAATTTTGAAGTTACAATTAAAGAAAATCATAGAATCAATTAAGCCAAACTGGCTAATGGTTAATGCAAATTCCGATTGAGCCAAACTAGTTGAATGCAAGCAAAATTGCGTCCATACCAAAATGGCGAACTAATTTGCCCAATTTTGATGCATGCCTTGCAAAGTGGAAAATTTATTGAAAATGAAAGAAGGATCCATGTTACACCGCGATTGTATAGCTACTATTTTCATAGGGCAATTGTCTGTAATGAGTGAATTTTGGAGAAAGAATAAAACATGTTGTTTCCTGTTAGCAATATGAGTGTGCTTCCATTTAATGAATGTCTCATTTTATGCTACTTCTATCGATGTTATCCTTGATGAATGTTGCATGCATAGTTATTGAGTTGTGAATATTCTAACTTAAGATGTTTTGTATACTGTTAATGTTGTGAACAAGTAACTGCCAAGATTTCATGTCTATGGGTGCAGGTACATGAACCATTCCTCCAAGCTGAGGGGAAACATCACTCAAGAGAGGGGCTTGGTCGGGTAACCGATAAAGTAAATCAATTGAGCATACACACACTTCACTAAAGGTCTGGAGGAACCGAGTCAAATAGGTTGGTCTTGATAAGTCATCCATAGGCTTTAGGAGTTTTGGTTACTTCTTTGTGCTTTGTGAGTGATGTTACTTTTAAACCTGACTTATTGTTTTGTGACCTTGGGTGAGAAACATGTTTGGTTATATGTGCATAGGCAGTGTGTATGTATACACATGTATCCCTCATGTATACGTATCTATATGTATAAACATGGCGATACAGACGTATGATCGGCAAACTGATATGCCATACGTATGTGTCGACATGGTATACATACACATACATGTACATGACGGTATAATTGGTTATACACATATATATACATACACACGCTACCTATTACCTGTGAATATAATATTATTATAATATTATCTTGGAATTTACATATATACATATATGCACGTATACATTGATAGGTATATTGAAAGTATGCTGACTGGCTCGCAATATACGTATTTACCAAATAATATGTAAATGTGTATATATGTATAAATGTAATTAAATAAGTATATATATATCATAGTAACGAGACTCGGACTCGGCTCGGACTCGGCTAGGGCGACTCGACTCGGGACTCGGACTCGGCGCAGACTCGGCAAAATGAAAAAAAGTTGAAAAAACCCAAGAAATTTAGAGATTTGTAAGGATTTAAAACTTGTTTCAAGCACCCTTTATTGAATACAATACAAATAAAATAAAATTTAATCACATACACAAGTATACAACGATCACATAAGTATAAAGTACACAAATTGTAGTTGCGCTGCTGAAGGAAATAGCATACTTAGATATATAAAATTAGTCAAATGTATACAAAACTCATGGAATATGAAATCCATAACATCAAATGTTCCATAAAAATATGAAATATCAAAACAATAGCTATAAGTCTATGACTCTATGGCATAGTGGAGCCAACATCCTTCCTGCGAAGGCGTCTAAGGATCCTGGTTGATGAAAAGTTACTTACATAAGTATTGTAAAATGAAAAGTTTTAAGTTTTTAACTTTAAATTTGAATTCGATAATGAGATACATCTAGATTCTAAAATAATACAATTTAAATATAAATTTTAGAACAATTGAACGAAAAAGAATTACCTGGCTACATGGAAGGGAATGGTGCAATAGTACCAAAAGTCTACAATTGTCTTTTTTGTTGCATCATGTGCGTCCTTGTTCCAACCCATGCTCTCAAGCGACGGTTGAGAACCAGGAGTAGTGTGTGGTACAAAATATGAGTCCACGACATCAAATGTTCCAAACAAATATGAAATATCAAAACAATAACTACAAGTCTATGGCACAAAGGAGTTTGCATCCTTCCTACGAAGGCATCTAAGGTGGGTCCTAGATGATGTAGCAATTGCAGCCATAGTCTCTGCTTGTGACTCCATGCCACCCTCACCAACATTAGTTTTGGATGTGTTTGCTCATGCTTTAGCCTCCTCCTCTGCCATGGCTATAGCCTCAACCTCTCTATCTACCCAGTCAACCCAATCAAGGTCCTCATCACTAGCACAAGTATACATCGATCATATAAGTATAACTATAAACACAAATTGCAGCCATAGTCTCTGCTTGTGACTCCATGCCACCCTCACCAACATTAGTTTTGGATGTGTTTGCTCATGCTTTAGCCTCCTCCTCTGCCATGGCTATAGCCTCAACCTCTCTATCTACCCAGTCAACCCAATCAAGGTCCTCATCACTAGCACAAGTATACATCGATCATATAAGTATAACTATAAACACAAATTGCAGCCATAGTCTCTGCTTGTGACTCCATGCCACCCTCACCAACATTAGTTTTGGATGTGTTTTCTCATGCTTTAGCCTCCTCCTCTGCCATGGCTATAGCCTCAACCTCTCTATCTACCCAGTCAACCCAATCAAGGTCCTCATCACTAGCACAAGTATACATCGATCATATAAGTATAACTATAAACACAAATTGTAGCTGAGTTGCTCAAGAAAATAACACACTTAGATATATAGTCAAAGACTCAAATGTATACAAAACTCATGGAATATGAAATCCATGACATCAAATGTTCCAAACAAATATGACAATAGCACACTTAGATATATAGTCAAAAACTCAAATGTATACAAAACTCATGGAATATGAAATCTATGACATATCAAAAGATTCAAAACAATAACTAGAAGTATATGGCTCAAAAGAGCTTGCATCTTTCCTATGAATGTGTCTAAGATAGGTCCTGGATGATGTAGTAGCCATAATCTCAGATTCTCAAGTATCAGGGAAATCGCCATGATGGGGTTGAGAGGTAGTGCCCTTTGTGGGGGTTTAGGCGCAGTGCCTCTAGTGGGGTTAAGGGTCAACGCCCCTCGTGGGGGTTTGGGGGCAGTTCCCCCAGTGGGGTCAAGGGGTAGCGCCCCTTGCGGGGATTTGGGAGCAGTACCCCTAGTGGGGTCAAGGGGTGTTGCCCCTTGCGGGGGTCTGGGGGCAGCGCCCCTTGCAGGGGTTTGGGGGCAGCGCCCCCAATGGGGTCTGGGGGCAACGCCCCTAGTGGGGTCAAGGGGCAGTGCCCCCAGTGGGGGTCTGGGGGCAACGCCCCCAACGGGGTCAAGGGGCAGCGCCCCCGCCACCAAGCCCAAATTAAGACCTCCAAAACCATACAAACCTCCATGGCGTACATCATTTTGCATTCACAATAAGTAAATAAATTTTAAAAAAAAAAATCAAATTTCATGTATTTTTTTCACTTTCAAAACTTGCCTTTTGTCGAGTCCTGCTGATGGGACTCACTGACTCTAGCTGAAGCTCAAGGAAAGTCCACTGACTTCATGAAGTCCATCCAAGACTCCTAGAGGGACTTGGCTCAGTCCGAGTCCGAGTCCCAGCCCTCATATCCTGGCCAGGTGATTGGACGGACTCAAATGAACCCGGCAAGTCCGGGTGAGTCCTTTAACTATGGATATATATATTATTATAGTTTTACCGAAATAAATATATATGTATATATAAGTATATTTAAATTATAACATTTAAATATATATACATATATAAATATTAAAGTAAAATAAAACTATAATAATATATGTATTAATATAATAGAATATATATATATATATATATTAATTTGAAATAAAATAAGAACCGATATATCTCATAGTTATATCTTTAAATGAAGACTTTATTTCAAACTATGGAAACCGATTTAAATCAAATAAAGGTTTATATGCAAAATATTCAAATCGAACTTTATAGAGAATATCATGCCAACATTGAGGAGGAAATATTTCATCTAACAATAAAGTTTGAAACTTTAGAAAATATAAATGGCGCTATTGCAAACGTGCACATGGGAAGGAGATCGGGTCGCTGAAATGCAAAACTCAGCTCCTGAAGTGATGAGAAAAGCCTGGAACAAAAGCTAGGTGGATTGCCATTAACCTGAGACTTTTTCCACTGAGAATAAACACCCGCCAGATTTCATAAATGGCGCTATTGTTGGAAGACGCCTGTAGGTGTCGATGGAATCAATTTCGTCATGTGCCATTTGAATTATTCTTCACTAAGAAGGGTCGACTCATTTTATTTTTGCTGAGTAAGGTTCTTACTTGCTGCCACCATGAGTTTGACATTTTCAATTTGTTAGAGGTGTTGATTCTCATGCCAAATCTATAGGATGGCATGAGAATCCAAACTCTATAAATAGGAGCTCACTTACCTATCAATCGTATCAATTTGCAATTTGCTTTCTGCAATTCACAATTTTCAATTTATAATTTCACTATTTCTGAAATACTCTGATTTGGTATTGCTGGAAGTGAAATTTTATGAGTTAGCATTGTTGGAAGAGAAATACTCTGATTTAGTATTGTTGGAAGTGAAATCTTTGATTTCATATTACTGTGAGTGAAATACTAGTGAGGAAGAAAGTATTGAGAATTGAAAATAGGAATCACAGATTGAAAACAATCAGCTTGGTGATCAAACACAGCTGTATTCATTGGCAGCCCGAGGAATTTATTGCTTCCAGCTGGAAAGAAGCTTATACAGGCATGAGAATTTCTTATTGTATTTTCCTTTGCTTAAACTTGTGTTGAATCTAGGAAATGAACTAGATAAAGGATTGTTTGGCTTTTGCTTTTGAAATTGAATGGCATAAGGCAAGTGCTTGAATAAAATCATATAGATTTTATGTTAATAAATGCATTTACTTCTTGAGAAAGAGTGAAAGGGCATATTTATTGTGTGTATTATCTCCGTATATGGAGAATAAGGGTTAACTCATTATCATATTCTAGGAATGAAATAAGGACAAAAGACAAAATATATTCAGGCAACTTAGTGGTCTAGTAAGGTCTTTTCAGCTTAAGTTATAGGGATAACTGAGGTAAGCTAAAGTACTCCTAGGATAAAGATTTCCTGATTAGGAGGAATGGTATAAGACACTTGTAAACTGTTTTGTTTCTAAGTAGATTGTTTGAAGGTAGGTTGTTTGAAATAGGATATACCTCTCTTATGTAACTATTTGAAGTAGATTGTTTAAAGGTAGGTTATCTAAAATAGGATATACCTATCTTGTGTAATTACTTAGTAGATTAATATGTTGTAGGTTAGTCAGGGATAAAAAATTATCCAAAAGTAAAGGCCGATATCTATGCGTAGTGTAAGATAGCCTTAAGTCAAATCGGCCCTGAGTAGTGTATATGATAGATGACCTTCATTCGAAATACTGAATGAGAATACTTTGGCCAAAGTAGTGGAATGTACGACATCCACTTAGATGTGAGATAGTTGAGACTACACTGTCAGTTCATTATGATCCTTCATGCTAGTTCGGGATTGTGAAATAGCAAGTTCTAGATGTATAGGACACAACACTATGCTTAGTTGGGTTGTCGCAGCCGGATACTCTATCAATCTCTTCGTTTGAAGGGAGGGCCATCTATCAAATGATAGATGTGCGGGGGACCGCATTAATAGTCCGTGGTTGGCAAAAAAGCGCTCGAGTGATGTTTGTCCTCCACAGTAGGCGACAGATACACCAAGATTTGAAAGGAAGGGAACCTAGACTGTCTTACTACTATTTGTGCAAAAGCTTATGAGCTATGTATATAATTGTTTTACTTTTGTACTCTGATTTATTTTTGCAATGAAAATGGAATTCATGTGGAAGTATATATTGTAACTTGCATGTATTTATCAATGAAGAAAGGAATAATTTTATTGTAATGTCTTTGTTACTTGTTACTTTTATATGTTTGAAGTGAAATGTTGGAAAAAATTTAATTACCCAAGGATGGGGTTGTTACAATCCATTGGAGAAACCGATCAACTCCTTTACAATGAATGGATCCACTGGTAAACTATCCAGGATCTTCTTACAATAATAATGCTATTTCTAACTGGTAGTAAGCCATCCAATTTATTACAATATTGAAAGAAAAACAGTTATTTCACTTCAATAACCAAAATCAGAGAATTTGTCAAATGATAAATAGTTATTGATCATACTAAATATTGATATTTCGTCAAACTGTTGGAAGCAAACTGAAAACACAAAATAATTACCTGGATGATGCAATTAGTTGAAGAAGAATTTAGCAACATAAATCCATTTGTTGTAGCTATAATAACTGATGCAAATCTCTGAATATACCGGCAGCTATCTTTATCAAAATATTTGAATCAGTAAATATGAACTTTTAAAAGTATGAATAACAACAATATTAATTTGGCATTGTTATCTGAAGAGTATTATATCAACCGAAACAATAACAGACAACCAATTTTTTGCCTCTGAAAATGCTGTCACAAAGATATCATCCTAAATTACAACCATTGTGAGTGTACAACTTCTTCGAAAAAGGAGTTGCTGGCTGTTCAAAAGCAGAGTGAATACTGAGTACAGAGGGAGCATACTTGTCCAGTGCAATGGAGGCCTTTTCGAGAGCTATTCCTGACAAGGGATGATCACTGTGGGGCCTCCCATATCCATTATTATGATTAATAAATAGCAGCTAAGAATGCTGTGATCCCTTATTACTCCCACACAACAGGAAATTAAACTTTATTATATTACTAAATACTTTCCTTGAAAGGAATCACTCCTTTTTCATGAAATATTAATCCTTATTGATGTGCAATAAACTTTCAAAATATAATGTGGATTGGTAAGGATAGAGAGGCTAGAGCCTCTTCAATTAATAATCAAAGGCTGTGATTAGGTACGGAAGCACACAAAAAAAAATCAGCTGCAAAAATAGCAAATATGTGTTACGGCTGGGTTAGGAACAGCCAGCCATTGTAAATCATTAATAAATTAATAATCTTAATCATTGGGAACTCGATCCTCCATACATACTTAAAATCATTAACATAAAATCATCTCATAAATCAACAGGAAACTCCACACCAACTGAAAACAATACAAATTGGAAACAGCCAACTATTCTTATGTATTTTCTGAACATTTCACCCCACAAACACTTGAGATTCTGAAAATCTTCATAAAAGCACAACCCAAAATCAGAATAACTGAAAATGTTCACACAACACTAAAAATTGGAAATCTAGAAATTATTGCTTGATGAAGCACATTAGCAATCCTTGTATGGAATTGTGTTGAAAACTAGGAAGGTTTTCATCTTTAAACCTTTACAAATCTAGAGAGTTTTTCACTTCAGGAAGAGAAGAATGCATGTTCATTCTTGAGAAAATAAAATAGTTTCAAAAAATATGTAGAGGTTTTTCTGAAATATTCAATTTATGACTTTTTCAAGGAAACAAAATAATATTATTTTTTCGTTTTTAACAATTATTTCCCTCAAGATTATAAAAATATAATAAAATGTCATTTTTACCAATCCTTTTGTACCTTGGCCTAGTGACACTTTATTTAATAACTTATATCAACCTTTTAAAATAATTAATATAAGTTGTCTTTTAATACAAGTTACTTTTCTTGATAGCTTAAGTTAATTATTTAATTATTCCATAGTTTTGAAAAAAGGGACATGACATCCCCTCTTAACAAAACAAATAAATTTCATAGAAACCGATGCCTTTCTCAGGGTTAGAAAAATTCACATGTGAATTTCTCCCTATGTCCTCCATTTATATGACAACAATCTTTTAACTGTCCACATTGGTTGCAACTAAATCTTTAAACTGTCCACATTGGTTCATTTACCTTATAACTAATTGGTTCCTGTACTCTTGGGTTTTGATCTCATGACCACACTTGGAAGTAAAATTAGGATAAAAATCTTGGTTGATTTAATCTATGTTATAGAATCTTTTATGGGCACAAACTTGCACACCTTACAACTAAATGCCCCCACAATAACTTGACCTTCATTGAGGCATATTGAAGCTAACAAGGTCATCATTTTGCACTCAGGACACAAAAAATATTAATTGGAAATTGAATTTTGGTCCATCTCATGCATATTGGAATTTTGATACAATGTTTTCTTCATTCTTTTTTTTTTGTCTAGATTCCAATTTCTGCAAACAAGTACTTGTCAGAAAGCCCATGAGATGAGTTATAGTTATACAACAGGAAAAAAACAAATCTGAAAAATTTGCAGAAGAATTTTTATATTCTTCTGTAGAAGTTTTGATTCAGTACAACTTCTTAAAATGACATTTCCCTAGGAGTAACTCTATAGAAGCTGGTTCTCTAAGGATTGTTAATGTAGTGAGGAAAAATGCCACAATACTTTGTGGCAGCTATAGAAGATCAGTTGGCACTTTCAAATTTTTGTCATTTATGCATATGACTTCCATAGGAGACTGGTTGTGTCTGGAATAATGGTCCTTTTCATGCTCTTAGAATGTAATCTATGAACCATTATATTAGTGGCATACTAATTCTGTTCATGAGTAAGGCCAGAGGACTTATTTTTACTGGTGATTCTATTGTCTATGTAGGCCAGAGGACATAATTTAACTATTGATTCTATTGTCTATGTTGCTGCAACATTTTAGGTTTGAAAAATGATTATGTGTGTCATAGTAATTCTCATCAAGTTTTTTGGGCATAGCTTGAACTAAAACATTATCCTAACTCAATCCCAGATATTTTCAAATTTTGCTATCTAGAGCTTATTATTACTTTTATATTATTTAACTATTGTTTCATTCTAATTTTTATTTAGCCTTAGACTTTTGTGCCTGGCGTGTAATACACTAACTAATTATTGGATAATCAGGTATTTTTTAAAAAGAAGATTTGATCGTGGATCATTTGGAGAAGTTTGGCTGGCAGTCCATAAGAATTGTACTCACAATCAAGACAGATCCAACATATGGATGCATGAGAAGCAAGGTTGGGAAGAAATAAATTCCTCAATCAATAACATGAGCAATTGGTCCAATAATGAGTATGGCAACTCAACAAAGTTTTCATCGGATGGTCATTCAAGTGACAATCATTTTAGTTCAGAAAATGATGAAACATTCATTCTCAAGCGTATCATGGTATGTCAGCCTATATTTTTATGTTATTTGTTTAATGCTACTATTTTCCTTTTCTTCTACCTTTGAAGTTAACAAATAAACTTTTTAACTTATGCCATACAGTAACTGTATCTGGAAAAAAATATTTCATGTTGAGTGTCGGTTTGCTGCAGTAGTACTATCCTTTGCCATTTTCTCCTCTATATTGGCTTTTTCTGAACCATGCATGTTGTATACACCATGAAATACAAAAGATTGGCATACAGGCATGGACTTTGAGATCTATCTGCACCAAAGCAAAAGTGACAGTAATTCACCTTTTGCCTCTATAGGCAGAACCGACTTCCTTTAATAATTTCTACTGCAGGTATAATGTGTTCAGCTAAAGGTTCCTAAATGCATTAAGCTCTTATAACTGCAAATTCGGAGATTTGTTTTCACTGAAAAGTTAATTTACATTACTTTTTTCAAAATAAGGAGATTTCAGAATCATAAAATTGACTTTAATTCTTTCTCATAATGTCTGACCAGTGATATGTTTTCTAGAAGTGGTCCATCCATTGTGACGAAACCACAAATAGTTCGTGGTATTGTGCACAAATCCATCTAACACAAAGCTCCAGTGGAATAGCTGTTTTTGTTTTCATCTGGTTGTTTTTGTTTTTGTTTTCAAAGGTCTGAGTATCATGTATATCTGCTTACTTGTTTATTTCTGTTGCTCAGACAGTCAATACTAGGTTGCAAATCAGTTGTATCTTCTGCTACAAATTGGACTGTGTAAAAGGATTAATGTCTGTACTGTTGTAGCTTACTTCTGGGTGCAAACATATGTAATTTGTCCTCCCCATTTTGTTCTGGCTGGGTTTGCATGAGACTGAAAGTTCTCTGTTCATCACATAGTTCGGTTTGGATTATTTGTGGAACTGTATAAATAATTCCAAGTATTAGATTTATTGCATGTTAAACTCAGAAATATGTTTGATAACTGTATATGCTCCATTCAACATTTTATGACATGTTGATGCCATTGTGACAAGAAATCAGTGTAATGAATTTACTGTAAGTCAGTTAATTATTTAATCACTGGAGATGCCCAGTTCAGTTATGCGAACTTTTATTTGGCAAATGAAATATGTTAAATTAAATAATGGAAAATTAACATTCAAATCTAGTGTGGAACATTTCAGTGGTATCAGAGCTATGTATCTTGCCAGCCTGAGGTTTTTTGAAACAAATTTGCTCAGTGTTGTACCCAAAATAAATTTTTGGCATTCTGCTTAAATTGAGCTAAATCATGTAAAAATGCCATCAAAACTCTGTTTTAGGTCAAACCAAACATAAGGTTTTTGTGGGTTTCTGTCAAGGAACATATGTGTAGAATTCTGAAAAATTGAAAATTAGGGTTTCATGCACCTATTTTTAAGGAAACCCCTGAAAATAGAACTTTCCCGGAAATGATTGAAAATGATTTTGATAGGATTAGTCGACTTCACAATCACAATGGTCAAGTCAGAATCATCAAAAAACACGTTTTTACTCTGGTGGGTATATTTTTATTTTTCAGGAACAAAGTTAGGAGCTCCGCAACCATTAATGGTGGATTGGCTAGTACCAGGTGCTGAGAGCTAAGCTTCAAAAGCTTCAACAAAGAATCCATGGCGGAAAAGGCTCGAAATGATGCTCTACGATGAAGGGGATTTTCAAAAGTGAAAAATGTTGAAAATTGGCTAAGCTTGGAAAATGAATGCCTTGCTACCAAGGAGGCTGTGTAGTTGAATGCCTTAGTCATTTTTCCAACACCCGTACACACAACATGCTGGAGGTGTTTGCTCGGGTGCACGCGTCGTCAACAACAATGATCAAACACAGTCACGATGCACGACGAACGTAAAACATGAAGAGATGAAGTTTTTCAAAGCAAATGATGAACTTACACCTAAAAGGCGCCCCTGTTGAAGAAAGGCGCCCTTGATTCAGAAGATCAAAAGCAGTCATCAAACTTCACCAAGGCAGTCGTCTTCTCCGTGTTCCTACTGGCTTTCCAACGCATCGTCGAGTTAAGTCATCTGATTCATCAATCAACAACAAACAGAAGCAAGGTCAGGAGATGCTACAAGCAAGTACTATCAAAATGACAGTTAAACATGAGAAAAGGCGCCCATTTTGACTAGGGGCGCCCTTGAATTAGATGCTCTAGATGTAAGTTGTTGAACGGGCTTTTCTTCAAGTCGTCTCTCCGGCATCAACCCAGCTTTGCAATGAACCTATTTGTCAGCCTGCGAGACACATCAAAAGACAACAACTGTTAATCATTCAAGCACGCCAAATGGAGGGAAAATCAATGCACATCAAGGCAAAGGCAGGGGCGCCCATCATTTTGAATCACTTGATGAAGCTTTCAACCACTGCTATATACAAGGCATTTGCTCACCTCTCTCTTAGCTTCACAATCAATCCAGCTACACGTCCATAGGACCTGTCAAGCAATGAGGCAGAGATCAAGTAGAAAACACCTAACGGTGAAAGATGAAGGAAGAATGCCAAGAAATTAGCTAAGTGTTGGTCAAAAGAGCCCCTGCTGAAGAAAGGCGCCCACCTTTTTGGGTAGTCAGATGCAACTTATGAGCTTAGTCACCTCCAGGATGATCTTCTCCGTTATGATCGATCTCAACGACACTGTCAGAAAAGACAACAGAGTAATCTGACACTTGACAACATAGATCAAACTAGGGCCACTCTCGAAGATTGACAACATGAAAATCATAAGTCAAAAAGCCAAAGGCGCCCCTGTTGGCTAGGGGTGCCCACGCTTTTGAAGAACCTAAATTGAATTTCAAGAGTTGAGATACCAGTCATCCTTTCTAGGATTGAGCTGGTTACCCAATGCACAGTCAAGCAAAGCCATCCGACTCGTCAGTCAACGGTGACGTCAGACCAAAGCACTAAGGGTCTAAATGGTGAAAACGAAGAACAGTCATGAAAAATTGACTAAGTCAGGGCTAAAAGCACCCCTACTGAAGAAACGCACCCTTGAATTTGGAGCCTCAAATTCAGGTTTTTGACTTGATGACTCCCAAGCATAGTTGGAAAACTCGGCATTTTCAAGTACTCGGCAAGCCCGAAAAACTCGGCTTGGCAAAAACTCGGCAAAAAACTCGGCAACTTAAAAAATTGCTTAAACTTCACTAAAAACGCATTTTTTTTTCAAAATTCAAAGATAAGATGCATCCAATGAGTCAATAAATGAGTACATATAAGAAACAAGTTGTATTTGATTGATTTGAAAGAAATTGGATACAAAATGGCATCCTCATGTGGAATGCTCAATGCGCTGATATGATAATAGTCTGAAACAAAATGAAAATAGCAAATTGTTATTGTAAAACTGAAAGTAAATACTATATTAATATATTTTACAAATTTATATCTTCCTCTTCCCATGTCTAGTGAAAACTAGGGGAGAGGTAGAACTAGATGATATTATAGATGAAGACTTGTAGGAAAACTTGGAAACTTGGACTTGGAGAGTACCTAGAAAACCAAATGAATTCAATCTGATTTTGAGGGCAATGACCCTAATGGGGTCAAGGGGTAGCACCCCTCGTGGGGGTTTGGGGGCAACGCCCCCAGAGGGTTGAGGGGCAGCATGGGGGTTTGGGGCACAGCCCCGGGTCGAGGGGGGTCTGGGGCAACGCCTGGGTTGAGGGGCCCAAAGGGGTCGGGGCAACGGCCCTAGGCATGCCCCCTCCCGAGGGGTGGAGCCCCCGCCACCAAGCCCAAATTAAGACCTCCAAAACCACAAAAACCTTCATGGGAGAGTGTTTTTGCTAAGGAAGAAACAAAGCAACTGGTGGAGGCAAAAAATAAGGAAAATTGCCTTTATTCTGACAATGGGGGTCTTTTTTGCTGAGCAACCGAGTTTTTGCAAATAAACGGCGAGTTTTTGCGAAAAGTACATACTTTTTGGCGAGTAAAACTTGCAAATACTCGTTTGGCAAAAAAACTTGCGAGTTTTTGGCGAGTGAGCCAACTACGCTCCCAAGCATACCTCTTCAAGATGGTTCCATCTCAATAACAGATCCGTCAGCAGCTGCTAAAGATCAACTGAATGACCGAGAGCATGGATCAAATCAAAGGCACTTCAACATGGAAAAATGATAAAAACAAATGTTCAAACTCAAGGATGCCTAAAAAGTCAAAGAGTGATTTGTTGACTTGAGTTAGGAGATTTTGGAGGCAAAATTGGCCAAACGTCCCACAAATAGTGGAAATCAGGGTTGGAGACTCCAAATCAAGCCAAAAGACTCCTTCATCATGAGTTGGTGCCCAAGCTTGATGCATTCAACTCCAAATCAGCATATACCAAGCCTAGGCGTCACAATTCATTATTTTCTTTTGTGAAGGCGAAAACATCAAATTGCTCTCCAAGACGTCTTTTCAAGATTTGACAAAGGGTTTTGACCGTTCTTCGTTACTTTTCGAAGATCAGTGACACAAAAGCATAATTTCTCAGAGGTTTAATCTAGAGATAGATTTTACTATCACACTACCTTCCAAATTTCATGTCAACAAGGTTGGATGATGCTGCAAAGAAGATCGAATATCAAAAGCAGATTGCAAGAGGCAGAAGAAGTCATCAAATGGATAGAAGGATTGTTGACTAGAAGTGATGAGGTGTCAAACACCCACAAATGACGTCCTACCCTCCAAAATATCACTAATGGTGAGAAGAGTTAACTGGATGCCTCATTCCAAGTTAACTACATGTCCCACTGACCATGCATTGTCAGATCCCACCAATTTTGGATATCTCTCTCAGAACTCCACTAATTGTGGATCTCTATTTTGGAGGCACATTTTGTAATATAAGTTCACTTCTAGTTAGCTTTCAGTCAACTAAGGTAGATTTCCAATTGACTCTTTGTATAGTTTCAGTTAACTTAAGTAGATTTCCAGTTAACTGCTTGGTTACCTACTTTCAGACATAGGAATATTTCTTGCTGATTGGCAAGAACTAATTGTTAACTCAAGGAGATTTTAGGGTTGCTTACTCCTTTGTGTAACAACCCGACCCTTCGGTAAAATATTTTTTTTCCAATCCTACATCAAACGAGTAAATAAACGTGCTACAAATAATTCCAATATAATTTTTCTTTGCTTTATTGGTAATGTATGAACAAGATATCATAATAAAATTACAATAAAGATTCCATGTCATTCATTAACTTCATAAATACAAGTAACGAGGAAATGTACCTTAACTAACATAGCTCCAATGAGCTTTAGAACGAATAGTAGTAAGAAGGTCCAGGAATCCGCCTTTCAAATCTTGGTACCTCAGTAGCCTTTAGAGGAGGAGAAGCATCACTCAGGCGCTTTTCTACCAACCATAGACTTATAATGCGGTCCCCCGCACATCTATCATTCGATAGATGGCCCTCCCTTCAACGAAGAGATTGGTAGGGTAACCGATACTTTTGACCAATTGAGCATAGTGGTGTGTCCTACATAACTAGAACCTGTGCAATCCGGTAAACTCTCGCTCTAGTATGTAATAAGGGATCTTGGTGAATTGACAATGTAATCATCGCCCAGTCTAAGAGGATGTAGGTACATTACACTACTTTGATCAAAGTATTTCATATAGTATTTCTATTGAGGGTCAACTATCACATACACTATTTATGGTCGATTTGACATAGGGCTACTTTACACTACGTGTAGGTATTTGTCTTCTATTGGGTAATCCCTACCTCAGACATCCTACATCATATGGTACTACTAGAAATGAATCAACATAATCAAGTAATTCACATATCCCCTCCTATACTGGAAATCTTTATCCTAGGAGTAACTCAACTTACCTAAGTTAACCTGATAACTAAAGCTGAAGAATTTACTTGACTCCTATCCTCATCTCAATCTTAGTATATAGTAACTAAAGAAAGCAATACTCTCCTTATATGGAGATCATACAATTTAATGCAAAATACGACTAGAATGCAACCATTCACTTCCTATGTACCAACGGTAAATACAAACATAAAACATTCTATGTCCCAACATCGCTTAGTATAATTAAATACTTATGTTGTACCTTATGTAATATAGTTGAATTCCTCAATCAAGTACTTTCTCCTATCATGGAGTACGTAAAACACATCATAATAGTAGCTCCAAGGTTTCAATACCTTTTATCCGGAAGCAAACAAGCTCAGCAAATAGTATTCGTGCAAAGAAATTTCTCTTACTATGGGTTCATTCAAATAATGCAATCTCACAAGAATGCATCATCTGACCTTTCCAAAACAAATAAATACTCTCTACAGTAATTATGCATCTTTTATGACATATTCACTATATGCAAGCTATTGGACAGTCTATTGAAAACACCCTTTTTCAACATAAAGCAGTAATTAACATCTTCTATCTAAACATAGACATTGAACATAACTCCATAATTCAAAGATTTAAAGATGAGATGAATAGAAGAATAATAACCCATGCCTGGTTTAAGCTTTCCTCCAACGTTGATGGATTGGTCTATACTTGCAGCACTTCCAGACTAACAAAAATCCTACAATTGAACTAAGTTTCTCTCATAGAAGATGGACACTCTATAATTGATTTACAACTGGTAATAGGTTTCAGCTTTTCAATTATAACCTCAGAATTTGTGATGATTTGCACTTTCAGCAATATGGAGAAATGACACTCAGAAATCATGAAGATTTTGCTCTTCTCAAAAAATGGTATAATACTCTTGCAATATGAATGCTCAGAGCTGGATAGTTGGAATGAGAACAAGCATAATTTTGTAGATGGAATGAATTCGATTGCCACTCTCAGCAGAGTGACGACTTTATATAGAGCCTCATTCCCCAACGCCTTCCTCATAAAAAGGCATGGTGAATGACAAGTATTTTTATTCAATGATTCAAATGGTATGTGGCGGATAGAAAACCCCATACTCAGCAATTTAAGATGATGATTTGACCTTCAATTTGAGAGTAGCTAAATAAAGATTGAAACTGACACCATTCAATGAGGAAGAATCGACACTTTCAGCAATGGCGCGATTCAATAGGTGAAGATATTTTCAGAGTCAAAGTACTCAATTTACTCTCTTCAATCCCTAATTGCAGGAAACCATTGACACACTGCAAGCCGCATCTGCATTTTTCATGGCTGTGCGCTTCAACAGGTGCACAAATTATACAACTGCGTATTTTCATATTTCACGGCAAGTTCTTTTCATGTTTCCAAATATTTGAATTTCTACTTTATGAAATATAATGTTTATCAAATATAATATTTCCCCTTCATTCGATTTGCCAAAGGTTTAAATTATTTGGCTGGGTTATTCTAAACCCGATTTTTATTTATGAAGAAATAAGAAAAAGTCAATTTCTTAATACATAGGAAATAATTTGATTTCCCCAAATATGTGATGATAAATTAATCAAAGATTGATTTTCATTTTATTTAAATTAATATATATATATATATATTAAATATTATATTTATTTATATGTATTAAAGTAACAAATAATTTGTGTAAATGTATATATATACTTAATTACTTTATGTAATATATACATATATATATAAATGTATATTATTCTTACTTTAAGATATATTTTTATATATAATATTAATACATATATACATATATATATTTACATGTACACACACACACACACACACACACACACACACACACATACATATATATATATATATATATATATATATATATAACTTCTGCAAACATGTCATAAGCCAGTCATCATTTCCGATATGCTAATATATGTATATATATATACATACGTATACATGTATATGTAAATCGTCAGGCAATAATAATATAATATTATTAATATCCACATACAATAGGTTGTGTGCATATATACATGTATATATGACTGTATATACTTCAATATATACGTATATGCATGTATACCATATCGATGCAACCGTATGAGCATATCCATTTGCCAATCATACACTTGTATCGATATGTATATACATATGGATACGTGTATATACTATCTACATGTATATATGTACATTCCCTTTTCACTTACATTCATATACGTTACCATTGTAATGAACTTAATACCACGAGACAGATAACAAATAAACATCTCTCATAAAACGTACAGAAGAAGACACAACTCCTAATGCCAATCTATGACTATGGATGACTTATCTAACATAACTGACTCAGTTGCTTACTCTATGGTGAAGTGTGTGTATGTTCAAATAGTCCACTTTACCGATTACTCGACCAAGCTCCTCTCCCGAGTGATACTTCCCCTCTGCTTGGAGGAATGGTTCTCATGCCTACATCCAATGACACTCGCTTTCGGAAGTCATATGTTCACAACATAGGTAGTATACATAACATTTCATAAGCTAGAATATTCAATAATTCATTAACCATCTATTCTCATTTATGCAATATTTCACCATGAATAACATCAATTGAGACAACATCATCAAGTGATATAACATTCATATTGATAACAAGGTACAGGCATCATTAATTCATCTCTAGAATTCACATCACATTCGCATTTACCCTATATAGTAATAGTAAATAGTAACCTCACAATTTGGGATGTATCATACTTCCCCCCTTGTGAATCATTGTCCCCGATGATCTATAGCCCTTTTAAAATACGGTTAAAATTAAATAAATTTTTACTTACAATTCTCAAAACACGTAAGATTTTACAAAACATTCATCCTATGTAGTAACCTTGTCCTTACTATCACATAGGGGAAACTTGTATGCCTCACACATACTTACTCTCCCAAAGAGTTTTACTGCATACATATCCAATATATAATAATAACTATACTTAGTGATCGGAAATCATTGGCCCATGAATTTATCCTTAGTATAATCCCAATAGAAAAAGAAATGTCAATGTATTGTACACTACACCTTGGGTCCCATCCTTTCTCTTTGGTATTTACACCTTTAGACAACTCATAAACCGAGTACGTCCATCACTTACACATCCGTTTTACTTCCATAAAGTACTTTCTCTTGATTACTTGTCCATATTGAGCATGTCATTGCTTCTGGAGACCTGTCAAATCTTGATACTGCTTCATACTTAAGCTTTGTTTCGACAAAGTTTCATTGAACAATAATTGAATGTTTTCATAGTATGATCATGGTTTACACAACCCTATCATTATTTGCTAAACTGAAATAACCTTTCAGGATTACTAAGCAACTACTTGCCCACAATATATTATTTAGGACTAAAAATCCTATAAGTCAAGTTTCAAAAAGGTGTTGGTTACTTTGATGAGTTTATCCACTAGAACATTATGTTAGTTCTACTAACATAGACAGATTGATCTGTCTTGTGTTCTACCATTTTTCTTTTGGAATCCCAAGAGAGTTACATGTCCTACCCATGATGACATCCGGTCTTCATTTCCTGGTATACTCGACATTATCTTGCTACATTCTGTGCAGCTTCTTACTCTATCTTTTCCAGGTTATAGTGGTTCCTCATTCGACAATTCCCTTTGTCGTTCCGATGTCCTAATTCTGACAGTCCTATCCTTATTCCGTTCCTGAGTCTTCATAGGTTCTTTTATATCCAATAATAGTCTATCCTTTGACTAATTTGAAATCCTATTTGATCTCATGCCATCATTAATTCCCATGTAATAATGGTTATAAGTTTTGCGGATGTAACGACTTGGTTCTTATGCAATTTTTTTTTCTTAATCTACAACTTTTAACATAAATAACAAGCATATAAGAAAGTACTGAAACATTTCTTTCTTTTTCATTAACATTAAATAAGATACATGCTAGCTAATATCTTGAATTCTTTTTCCTTTCAAGTGAACAAGACAATACATTTCAAATAACGAAACTTTTCCTTTTCAATGAACATCAGAGAAAATATACATACGTGCACATACATAGCTTGTTGAGATTTTGAACTAATAGTGGTAAGAGGGTCCAGGAATCCGCCTTTCAAATCTCGGTGCCTCAGTAGCCTGGTAAGGAGGAGAAACATCACTCGGGCGCTTTTCTGCCAACCACGGACTTATAATGCGGTCCCTTGCACATCTATCATTCGATAGATGGCCCTCCCCTCAACAAAGAGATTGGTTGGGTAACCGATACTGTAAACCAATTGAGCATAGTGGTGTGTCCTACATAGCTAGAACCTGTACATCCGGTGAACTCTTGATCTAGTATGCAATATGGGATCACGATGGACATGACAGTGTATTCATCACTCATTCAAGAGGACGTTTTTCATCTACACTACTTTGGCCAAAATGTTTAATTAGTTTCTCTACTGAGGGTCAACTGCCAGATACACTATTCAGGGTTGATTTGACTTAGGGATATCTTACACTACGCGTAGGTCTTTTGTCCTATCGTGGTAATCCGTACCAAAGACATCCTACATCAAGTTAATCTATTGGGATGAATCTGCATCACAAGTATTACCAATACTCTCTCCTATACGAGAATGAACATTTCCTAGGAGTGTAGCTGGCTTACTGTGTTAATCTAATAACTTAGTTGGCTATAATGTACTTGAATCAAGCTCTCATCACAGTCCTAGTAGTAGTATCTAAGATAATGAATACTCTCCTTTATACAAAGATCATACAAGTAAAGAAAATAGAAATTAAATGCATTGTCTAGCTGTGAAATGGACTTTTACTTTTTAATACAATCATGCATTACCTATACCTTATTTACTTCATGCAACTTTTGGACAATCAAATGCAAACATTATACAACAACATCATATTACGTTTGCCTAACATGTCTTCACAAGTTTTGAAGATATAAAGAGCAGAATAATACTTCATTGATCTAGCATGACTTCATCAAAATCAAAGATGAAATGAGAATAAAGTAATCATGCCTGGATTTATGCTTTCCACAAGTGATGATGGTCTTTTCTTGCTGTAACCTAGATTACAGAGCTTCTCTGTTCCTTCTCACAGTAAAATACTCTTTCCAGAAATTACTTTCACACAAACAATGGCCTCTCACAGATAATGGCTTCTCATAGTAATTCACTTCTCACAGCAATGGCTTTCTACAGTAATTCACTTCTCACAGGAATGGCTTTCTAATATCCTTTTTAGTGGAGGAATATCCATACGCACAAACTTCTTGTTTTGATGAACCTTTCTACTCAGAGTGTTGTTTCCCTTGCAACTTCTATTGAACTGACGCATAGTGCCATGTTGCATTCCATTTCCTTTTGGAACCACTAATCATATGTTGATTTTTGTAAAACATGTTGGTGAGTTCTACTTATAACTTCAACCTATCCATGTACTTTCCAAACC
>CM021101.1:466422413-466584446 GCA_007115665.2 Sequoiadendron giganteum | reverse complement strand
CTATCTGTACACAAGAGTTTATGTCACGGGTTCTCCAACCCCTGTGGATACCTCCTTCGTTGACATCCTACTTTGATCTAATTTATGCGGACTTTGCATACACATAGATTCGTAGGTGTTTCACCAAATCCAAGAGTTCCCATCTCTTTTACAATTGTAGGTTGCTACAATTAAGGGGTTTTCTCATTCCTTCTTTTTCCTTAGAGTCACATAATCATATGTTAGGATAAAGTATATACTGGTTATTCTTCCTAACTTTCCTATATGACTTGATTGCATAATCTTCCACAACCCTAGGTAGTATCATAAGTTGTTGGTTTAGGAATTCCGATTCTAAGAACGAATCTTTAATTAGTCCCAATTTACACAAGTTACTAAGCTTCTCAACTTCCTTTTCACTTCCTTAAGTCCTTTCTCTTGTCATTATGGCACAAGAATTTTTCAACCATTATCCTCTGATAAGGTTTACGCATTGTTGCGTAATGAGCTCATAGGTTTCAATGCAGAACCTCCTGGCTCTGATACCGCATGTAACGACCCGACCCTTCGGTAAAATAATTTTTTTCCAATCCTACATCAAATGAGCAAATAAACGTGCTACAAATTATTGCAATATAATTTTTCTTTCCTTTATTGGTAATGTATGAACAAGATATCATAATAAAATTACAATAAAGATTCCATGTCATTACAATAACTTCATAAATACAAGTAACGAGGAAACGTACCTTAACTAACATAGCTCCAATGAGCTTTAGAACAAATAGTAGTAAGAAGGTCCAGGAATCCGCCTTTCAAATCTTGGTACTTCAGTAGCCTTTAGAGGAGGAGAAGCATCACTTAGACACTTTTCCGCCAACCAGGGACTTATAATGTAGTCCCCCGCACATCTATCATTCGATAGATGGCCCTCCCTTCAACGAAGAGATTGGTAGGGTAACCGATACTGTTTACCAACTGAGCATAGTGGTGTATCCTACATTACTAGAACCTGTGCAATCCGGTAAACTCTCGCTTTAGTATGTAATACGGGATCACGATGAACTGACAGTGTAATCATCACCTAGTCTAAGAGGATGTAGGTACATTACACTACTTTGATCAAAGTATTTCATACAGTATTTTTATTGAGGGTCAACTATCACATACACTATTTAGGGTCGATTTGACTTAGGGCTATTTTACACTACGTGTAGGTATTTGTCTTCTATTGGGTAATCCGTACCTCAGACATCCTACATCATATGGTACTACTAGAAATGAATCAACATAATCAAGTGATTCACATATCCCCTCCTATATTGAAAATCTTTATCCTAGGAGTAACTCAACTTACCTAAGTTAACCCAATAACTAAAGCTGAAGAATTTACTTGACTACTGTCCTCATCTCAATCGTAGTATATAGTAACTAAAGAAAGCAATGCACTCCTTATATGGAGATCATACAATTTAATGCAGAATACGACTAGAATGCAACCATTCACTTCCTATGTACCAACGGTAAATACAAACATAAAACATCCTATGTCCCAACATCGCTTAGTATAATTGAATACTTATGTTGTACCTTATGTAATATAGTTGAATTCCTCAATCAAGTACTTTCTTCTATCATGGAGTACTAAAAACACATCATAGTAGCTCCAAGGTTTCAATACCTTTTATCCGGAAGCAAACAAGCTCAGCAAATAGTATTCGTGCAAACAACTTTCTCTTACTATGGGGATCATTCAAATAATGCAATCTCACAAGAATGCATCATCTAACCTTTCCATAACAAATAAATACTCTTTACAATAATTATGCATCTTCTATGACATATTCATTATATGCAAGCTATTGGACAGTCTATTGAAAACACCCTTTTTCAACATAAAGCAGTTATTAACATTTTCTATCTAAACATAGACATTGAACATAACTCCATAATAATTGAAAGATTTAAAGATGAGATGAATAGAAGAATAATAACCCATGCTTGGTTTAAGGTTTCCTCCAACGTTGATGGATTGGTCTGTACTTGCAGCACTTCTAGATTAACAACAACCCTTCAATTGAACTAAGTTTCTCTCACAGAAGATGGACACTCTATAATTGATTTACAGCTGGTAATTTGTTTCAGCTTCTCAATTATAACCTCAGAATTTATGATGATTTGCACTTTCAATAATATGGAGAAATGACACTTAGAAATCATGAAGATTTTGCTCTTTTCAGAAAATGGTATAATACTCTTGCAATATGAATGCTCAGAGCTGGATAGTTCGAATGAGAACAAATATAATTTTGCAGATGGAATGAATTCGATTGTCACTCTGAGCAGAATGACGGTTTTATATAGAGCCTCATTCCCCAACGCCTTCTTCATATAAAGGCATGGTGAATGACAAGTATTTTTATTCAATGATTCAAATGGTATGTGGCGGATATAAAACCCCATACTCAGCAATTTAAGATGATGATTCGACCTTCAGTTTGACAGTAGCTAAAGAAATATTGAAACTGGCACCATTCAGTGAGGAAGAATCAACACCTTCAGCAATGGTGCGATTCAATAGATGAAGATATTTTCAGAGACAAAGTCTACTCAATTTACTCTCTTCAATCCCTCATTCCAGGCAACCATTGAGACATTGCAAGCCGCATCTACATTTTTCATGGCTCTGCGCTTGAACAAGTGCGTGAATTTCCCTACCGCATATTTTCATATTTCATGGCAAGTTCTTTTCATTTTTCCAAATATTTGAATTTCTACTTTATGAAGTATAATGGTTATCAAACATAATATTTACGCTTCATTCGATTTCCGAAAGGTTTAAATTATTTGGCTGGGTTATTCTATACCCGATTTTTGTTCATGAGGAAATAGGAGCAAGTCAATTTCTTAATGCTTAGGAAATAATTCGATTTCCCCAAATATGTGATGATAAATTAATCAAAGATTGATTTTTATTTTATTTAAATTAATATATATATATACATTAAATATTATATTTATCTATATGTATTAAAGTAACAAATAATTTGTATAAATATATATATATACTTAATTACTTTATGTAATATATATATATGTATATTTTTCTTACTTTAATATATATATTTACATATAATATTAATACATATATATATTTACATGTACACATATATGTATATAATATATATATATAAAACTTTTGCAAACATATCATAAGCCAGTCGTCATTTCCAATATGTTAATATATGTATGTATATACATACATATACATGTATATGTAAATCGACATGCAATAATAATATAATATTATTAATATCCACATACAATAGGTCGTGTACATATATACATGTATATATGATTGTATATACCTCAATATGCACGTATATGTATGTATACTATATTGATGCAATCGTATGAGCATATCCGTTTGCCAATCATATGCTTGAATCGATATATATATACATATGGATACGTGTATATACTATATACATGTATATATGTACATTCCCTATTCACTTACATTCATATACGTTACCATTGTAATGAACTTAATACCACGAGACAGATAATAGATAAACATCTCTCATAAAATGTACAGAAGTAGACACGACTCCTAATGCCAATCTATGACTATGGATGACTTATCTAACATAACTGACTCAGTTGCTTACTCTATGGTGAAGTGTGTGTTTGCTCAGATAGTACTCTTTACCGATTACCCGACCAAGCTCCTCTCTCAAGTGATACTTCCCCTCAGCTTGGAGGAATGGTTCTTATACCTGCATCTAATGGCACTCGCTTTCAGAAGTTATATGTTCACAATAGAGGCACTATACATAACATCTCATAAGCTAGAATATTCAATAATTTATTAACCATCTATTCTCATTTATGCAGTATTTCACCATGAATAACATCAACTGAGACAACATCAAATGAAACAACGTCAAGTGATATAACATTCATATTGATAACATACAAGAAGCAATGGATGGTAACAACAATAATGCTGGTGAGAGACGTCTACTTCCATTACCTTGGGGTAATAGCATTGGGCCTTTGGCTTTTCAGGTAAATTATGAGTTACCTAAAGGGTCAAGGAAGCACTTTCCCTGATTTCACGACGATGGAAGTTGTCATCTAGATGAACATCTGGCTGCATTCACAACGGTTTGCACCGTCTTACATGTGCCATAGGAAGACACTGCAGTGCGCCTCTTCATGGAGACTCTTGTTGAGAATGCTGCAGACTAGTTCAATCACTTGAAGCCTTGCGTTATTACAAGTTGGGCATCTATGAGTGAGGTTTTTGGCAAGATTCAAGCCTGTTGAAGACAGTCATATGTTGTTTGCTGAGCATGCAAATTCACAGATGGAACACAACGAACACATGAGGGAGTTTGTGGCAAGATTTAATCGTCTTGTTACACGACTTTCTTTTGCACTCGATCCATCCTCGGAGATTTTGATGAGCTGTTTCATAAATACTCTTCCATCAGAGATAGCCTTCTTCCTCAAGACGACAAAAGAAACAAAGTTGAAGAGTGCACAAGAATACGCCATCAAGTTGGAGGACAATATGATCACTTCCGACTTGATGAAAGCAGACTCTATCAGATCTCCAGTTCAACGACCATACCAGCCAAAGAGAGACTATCTTCAACCATGATTGCCACCATCTCCATCAAAACCAATGATTGAAGCTACACACAGTGCAATATTTTGCTGTTTCCATGACACTGATGCACATACCGGATTCACGTGTCCTAAGAATTTGAGAATGACCCAAATCATGGGATATGTTGAAGCTGCTCCCAATTCTAGTTTTGTACCAACAAGTTCGAACGTTGTCTTACCACAGACAAACAACTTCGATGGTGACTCTACAACGAGATACTTTGAACCTATTATTAAAGAAGAGAAAGAAGCATACCGTCACTATTCTCTTGCCGTGAATCATGAGAAATTTTCAACGCTTGTGTCTACAGGTGTTCAACACTTCAAAGCACAAAAATAAGAGGAAGAAAGACGGAGATCAAACAAAAAGGGTGAAGAGGTGCCTTCCACTTCCAATCCCAGGTCTTCATAGAAGGATGCTATGCCAGTTGCTCAAGATCCGTCTTCAACAAATTTTGACATCGTGACTTCCATGATGAAGGCCAAGGTACAAATCTCTCAACTGGAATATCTTCAGGATCATTCGGAACAAATGGATCAGATTCACAATGTTGTAAAGAAGCAGGGTGTGCTCAAGTCATTTGTTTCAGCAGGAGCAAAGCCTAAAACGGGTTCCGGTAATTATGTGACTTTGCCAGAGATAGAAACTGAAGGTCAGAACATTGCATGTTCTGAAAAGATACTGACAGAGGACACAAGGTCATGGACAACACAGTTTGATGGAGGTTGTTCAAATACAGTTTCAGAAGTAGGGGAAGTGATCATCTTTCCTAAAGGATAGTGGCACTGTGAAAACCCAACTGGTTCCAACTTTGCCAACTGCTAATCTGTGAAGTTCTATTGCGTTTGGTTGTGTTTTTGTGAATTTTAAGGCAAATTTTGAGAAGTACGCCAAGCATAAAATGGTGATAAAATTGAATTTAAAGCAATAATATGGAAACTGCAATTGTATTAAGTATTAAACAACTACTATAGATAGATTTTAAACAACAAACGTACTCGTAGGTCCTCAGATTATTTAAATAAGAATTTCTGGCACATGCCAGTCAAGAACCTTGGAAACTATCCAACGCCCATCTCCTAATAGTGGTTTCTCCCTGCCAGTAGCTGTAGCAAAGGAATGGAAAGCACAAGGCGACCAAGATGCAAGCCAGAAAAGGGCCAAAGAGAAGGCATTTCAGCCTTCAAATCCACAGGCCTCTCCCAGAGAAACACGCCTCCAAAGATGAAAAGTACGACCCTCTGAAGAAATGGTATGACCTCTGTGTTGATGCAAACTGATGAGGAAAGATGGCGTCTAGATGATCAAACCCTTTCCTTTATTGTAAACTGATAAAATACTGAGCATAAAAACTCTGGTGAAGCTCAAATGGACTCCTGAATTGAAGCCCTCACTGTAGCAAAGATTCAGCTAGTCTTCCATAGCCTCAAGATTGCAAATCATTGAAGAGTTCTCGCTCTCCAATGGTAGAAAATCACTGTAACCCTTGTCTCAGACAAATGCATAGAGAAGTCAAAAAGAACCAATGTAAAATAATCATCAATGAATGAAGACCAATTGCTTGTTTTACCTTATATCCCCAAAATGCACGATTCCCAAGAAGTCAAATTGCCATTTAAATACATTAAAATGTATTTAAGTCACTTCAATAGTCTTTTAAATCCACTTTATCAATTTGGGCGCACCTTTAATGACTTAAGTGATTTGATTTTCACTTTAAAACATTTAAGTCATCACTTTATAATATTTTAAGTGGCTTCTAATTATTATAAAGTCAAATTATAACTTTATAATATCTCCATAGTCAATTAAATATTCAACCATTAAAATAATAATATCTCCCTCAATTCTCAGTGTTTTGACGTGCCGTCAGAAGCTGGCAAACATTGAACTACAAAGGCTTGCACTGAGGCCAATACCGAACTGAAGGGGTGGAAATGATAATATCCACCATCATTTGCCACTGAGATCCCCTATCCACACATGTTAGCCTACGAGGATCCAAATAATAGGCTAATCATCATAAAACAAGATCGTGCTAAAAAGGGGACATTACAAGCACCCATCTATGCAATTGGAATTCATTGAAGCTGAGAAGGAGGTGCTTTTGTTAGGCCTCAAAGATGCCGAAGACATGGGAATCAAACTCCTATGTGTCAAAGGCGATCTAGAGCTGATCCATGAGTCGGTCAAAGGATATTTTCAGGTTAGCAAAGATCACCTACGACATTACAAAAATCGAGTTTGGAACTGGGTTGATTGGTTTGAAGAGTTCAACATCTCGAAGATGGATGACAGTAGAACTAATGTCTCAGGGGTATCAACTTTCCCATTTGCATCATATTTTGACTTTTGTCAGAGTACCTTTGCTTGGATATACGAATACCTGAGAATCTTCATTCTAGAGGGATTGTCTCTTGCAATTCCCATCAGAAGAGAAGTAAAGCCTTTCAGGCAGAAGCAACATCAACGGAGGCTCTTCGTGCTGCCATGAAGCAGGCAATACTTGAAGCATTTCGTTCCTTCGGGGATGGTGTGAGTTCTTTGTAAATCTTCTTTTTCTTTAACGTTATGTTGTTTTGTGTTTCCTTGTTTCGTAAAGTATTGTCATGGTTTAGGTGATTTCTTAGGTAGTCTTGTTTTAGGTGAATAATAGGTGAGCCCCAATAAATAGGTGAACTTCAATTATTGTGTTAATTAGGGAATAAGTCCCGAATCCATTGCCCAACTAATAAAAGTACTGTTCTACGAAAACTTGAGATTCTTGGTTCTCCTGTGTCGTAGGTATCCGACATGGTCACCAGACAGAACCTAATGTTGTACCCAAAATCAATTTTTGGTAATCTACTTAAATTGAGCTAAATCATGTAAAAATGCCGTCAAAATCCTATTTTAGGTCAAACCAAACATAAGGTTTTTGTGGGTTTCTATCAAGGAAAATATGTGTAAAATTCTGAAAATTTGAAAATTAGGATTTCGTGCCCCTATTTTTAACGAAACCCCTAAAAATAGGACCTTCCTGGAAATGATTGAAAATGATTTTGATAGGATTAATCGACTTCACAATCACACTAGTCAAATCAGAATCATCAAAAAACATGTTTTACTTTGGTGGGTCTATTTTTATTTTTCAGGAACAAAGTTAGGAGCTCCGCAACCATTAATGGTAGATTGGCTAGTGCCAGGTGTTGAGAGCTAAGCTTCAAAAGCTTCAACGAAGAATCCATGGCGGAAAAGGCTCGAAAAGATGCTTTGCAACGAAGGGGATTTTCAAAAGTGAAAAATGCTGAAAATTGGCTAAGTTTGGAAAATGAATGCCTTGCTACCGAGGAGGTTGTGTAGTTGAATGCCTTAGTTATTTTTCCAACACCCGTACACGCAACATGTTGGAGGTGTTTGCTAGGATGCACACATCGTCAATAACAATGATCATGCACAGTGACGATGCACAACGAATGTGAAACACGAAGAGATGAAGTTTTTCAAAGCAAATGATGAAATTACACCTAAAAGGCACCCCTGCTGAAGAAAGGTGCCCTTGAATTCAGAAGATTAAAAGCAGTCATCAACCTTCACCAAGGCAATCGTCTTCTTCGTGTTCCTCCTGGCTTTCCAACGCATTGTCGAGTTAAGTCATTTGATTCATCAATCAACGACAAACATAAGCAAGGTCAGGAGATGCTACAAGCAACTATTGTCAAAATGACAATTATGTTACACCCAAAATGAAATTTTTGGCATTCTGCTTAAATTGAGCTAATTAATATAAAAATGCCATTGAAAGTATGTTTTAGGTCAAACCAAACATGAAGTCTTTGTGGGTTTCTGTCAAGGAACCTATGGTTAAAATTCTGAAAATATGAAAATTAAGGTTTTATGCCCCTATTTTTAAGGAAACCCTTAAAAATAGGACCTTCTCGGAAATTATTGAAAATAATTCTGATAGGATTAATTGCCTTCACGATCACACTTATCAAGTCAGAATTATCAAAATACATGTTTTACTTTGGTCGTTCTATTCCCGTTTTTCAGGGACAAAGTTAGGTGCTTCGCAACCATTAATGGCAGATTGGCCAGTACCAGGTGCTGAAAGCTAAACCTCAAAAGCTCCAACAAAAAAGCCATGGCGGAAAAGGTAAAAAAGATGTTGTTATAGCGAGGGAGTTTCTCAAAACAAAAAAGGCCAAAATTTGGCCAACTCTGGAAGGAGCACGTTTTGCTGCCAAGGCAAAACATAGTCTAAAGGTGAAAAAGTCGCCCCTCTTGAAGAAAGGCACCCTTGGATCTTAGAGGGCAAATCAAATCACCTTCCTCCTTCAGATCATTCATCTCCTTCGTGTTCATGCTGTCTCGACAACGCGATCATCAACAATATTGTTACACCCCAATTGTATAGCTACTATTGCATAGGGCAATTGATTGTAATGTTTGAATCTTTATGATGAATAAAACATGTTTTTGTTATCAAAATGAATGAGTTCTATTTAAATGATTGTTTCATCTGATTGATACTTCTATCGATGTTATCCTTGATGAATGTTGCATGCATAGTATTGAATTGTGAATGTTCTAACTTAAGATGTTTTGTATACTGTTGGTGTTGTGAACAAGTAACTATCGAGATTGTATGTCTATGGTTGCAGGAACAGGAACCATTCCTCCAAGCGGAGGGGAAATATCACTCGGGAGAGGGGCTTGGTCGGGTAACCGGTAAAGTAAATCAATTGAGCATACACACACACCTTAGACTGAGTAAACCAAGTCAGTTTTGTATGCGTATAAAGTAACTCATCCATAGCTTGTATGTCTTGCAAGTAGAGGTCTTGATTGCTCTGTGTGTGAAGTTTATCCTTGTGCTTGATTGTGAGATTATGATCATCATGGTGGTATCATGTTTGGATGTAAACGTCGGAATTAAGCATATAAACACATGTACATTATATATATGTTTATAAGCGTACGTCCGATAATGTGGAATATTAAATATTTGCCTGGAATTTATATATACATACACAAATATATATTTTGAAAGTACACTGGTTGGCTCACAGAATATATATATAATCAACAATTATATATGCATATGTATTTTTATATTTGTTAAATATATTTATATATGTAATTATTTATAATTTTATAATATTATTATAGTTATATTAAGATATATAAATATATTAAATACTCGGGTATTTAAATATTTATATGTTTAATATTTAAAAAAACTATAATAATATTAATAAATTAAAATATGTAAATATATCTAGATAAATATTTTAAAAACTCTTAGTGTAAAAATTAAAAGATTTAATTCTTTTAATTAGAGTTAATATTATAAAATGAATTTATGGAGATATAAATATAATGTTTTAATTATATTTAAAATAAATAAAGATCTTAGAAATTAAATGACTTCAATAGTCATTTGGTAATAAAATATATATTCACCATGAGTAAAATAAATAAATGACTTTTATAGTCTTTTTGCTAAAATTGTATGAAGTTTATTTGGTAAAATAAACGTATTTTACATTGGACAAGGTTTATCGAACACATTTCATAAACTTTGAGAAATGCTTATATTTCAAACCATTGGAAAATATGTGAACTCAAATGTTTTAAGTCGAAATTATGAATGGAGGAAATCCCGTGCAACTGAACCCACGCGCGTGTGCGGCTGCAGAACCCACGCTAGGAGACTAGGTCGCGATTTGGAGAGTCTCCATTTTGGAAATGCGTGAGGAATAAGCCAGGTGGGGCATTTTCCACCAGTGACGTTTTCTGCAATGAACTTCATCTGCCATTTGGGACGCCCAGGCTGTAGGTGTCTTTTATTCGCATTTTACCATATGTAAGTTGAAAATTTCTCCCAAAAATAAGGTCGAATCATCTGTAAATTGCTGAGTAATTTGCTAAATTGCCGCCACATTTCATTTTGAATTATTCAAAGAGAAGTTCTGTCATTTTACATGCCTTCAAGAGTGGAAATCATTGGGTTGGGGGCTCTATAAATAGCTGCCCAGTTCATTCTTTTATCATGACTGGCAAACTCCGAAATTCCTTTGCATTCTTCTGATTTTGTTACTTGAATTCATATTCATTTCTAAGAGCTAGGAACAGAGGTATTACCAGTTCATCTTTATCAAATTCTGAGCCTTTTCCAGAACAACTGTGTATTCATCAAATTGGAGTATAAATCTATGTGAGAATTCCATCAACATTGAGGGTTTATACTAAGTGGAAAAACTGAAAGTTGCGTAGGAAAGCGTATATTCACGCATGAATCATTCTCCATCTTTCAATTCTCTTTTTGTTTACATTTGCTTCTAAGTGTTTATTGTGTATTCGAAAGTAGATCATTTCTTGAATTACATTATAGAATGTAGAGGAAATGAGCTACAATGAGAGATGTTTTTCTAAAGTTGTGCTTGAAAGGTAAACTTGTGAGAAGAATTGCATTTTAAGAGTGAGATTGCATCAATTGATTGTTTTAATAAAGGAGAATTAGGTCTGCATTGACTAAAGGAAATGTCTTGATTGCGAAATAGTTCATAAGGGAATCTGTTGTTCTTACCTTGCTTAGTAATGGGATTTTTAAGTATAAGGGATTAAAGAACTTATGTGATAAAAATGGATTGCCTTTTGTATATGCGTAGTCTATACTATATGATCTCCATATAAGGAGAATATGTGTGAAGTAGATACTAAATACTAGGAATGAAATGAAGATAGTGGTTTAGAAAGGGCTTTTTCAGCTTAAGTTATAGGGATAACTGAGGTAAGCTAAAAGTTCTCCTAGGATAAAGATTTCCTAATTAGGAGGAATGGTATAAGACCCTTGTAGACTATTTCGTTTCTAAGTAGATTGTTTGAAGGTAGGTTGTTTGAAACAGGATATACCTATCTTGTGTAAATTACTTAGTAGAATGTCGTAGGTTGGTCTGGGATGATTGATAATCCAGTGAAGGACTTGAACCTATATTTGTTGTCTTAGATTAGATTGAGGTAGGATAGTCTGGGATGATTGACAATCCAATGAAGGACTAAAGCCTACGCGTAGTGTAAGATAGCCTTAAGTCAAATCGGCCCTGAGTAGTGTATATGATAGATGACCTTCATTCGAAGTACTGAATGAGAATACTTTGGCCAAAGTAGTGGAAGGTACGACATCCACTTAGATGTGAGATAGTTGAGACTACACTGTCAGTTCATTGTGATCCATCATGCTAGTTCGGGATTGTGAAATAGCAAGTTCTAGATGTATAGGACACAACACTATGCTCAGTTGGGTTGTTGCAGCCGGTTACTTTACCAATCTCTTCGTTCGAAGGGAGGGCCATCTATCGAATGATAGATGTGCGGGGGACCGCATTAACAGTCCGTGGTTGGCGGAAAAGCGCCTGAGTGATGTTTCTCCTCCACAACAGGCGACAGATACACCAAGATTTGAAAGGAAGGGAACCTGGACCGTCTTACTACTATTTGTGCAAAAGCTTACGAGCTATGTATGTAATTGTTTTACTTTTGTACTCTGATTTATATTTACAATGAAAATGGAATTCATGTGGAAATATATATTGTAACTTGCAAGTATTTATCAATAAAGAAAGGAAGAATTTTATTGTAATGTCTTTGTTACTTGTTACTTTTATATGTTTAAATGAAATGTTAGAAATTTTTTAATTACCCAAGGATACACAAATATCATCGATTTAGAATCAACAACGAAGCATCAACAAAGTATGGAAGATCTACAAGAAACAAAGGTGCCTTATCAGAGAGCTTCAAGCCAAAAGTGCCCCTGCTAGTCAAGGGCGCCCCTCAGTTACAGGCACCAGATGAGTTCATCTGCTATAAATCTATACAAGTTATCTTTCCAGCTTCCTCCCAGCTATGTGATCAATCTGACAGCAGGTTCACAAGATACGCCAAACGATCACACACTGAGATCAAGCAAAAAAAGCCAAAATTGAAGAATTGGAAAGACAAGCCAAAAACTGGCTAAGGCATTGCCAAAAGCGCCCCTCTTGAAGAAAGGCACCCTTTCTTGAAGGCATCCAGATTCAGTCAGAATCTTCATTGGCTCCCAGGATGACCTTCTCAGCTATGACTAGTCTCGTCAGTGGAACTATCAACAAGAACTTCTGACAAATCAATCATCTGATGGAAGAGGTCAAAGACAGGCAGTTCACAGCATGAGGAAAACTAGTCAAAAGCTAAAAGTCCCCTTGTTGGCCAGGGGCACCCTTAAGTTTGAAAGACCAAAACTTGCCATCTTCAACTGAGAATTTAGTCATCCTGATCAGGACCAAGCTGGCTACCCGATGTATCTTCAAGTAGAGTCATCTGATTCATCTAGCATTGAGAATGTCAGATCAAAGCAAAGAGGGTCTAAAAAGATCAAAACGAAGAACAGTTAATAAAAAGTGACTAATTCATTGTCAAAAGCGCCCCTCTCAAGGAAAGGCACCCTTCTTTTTGGAAGCCTAAACTCAGTTTTCTAAGTTGATCTCTCCCTGACATATTTCATTAGATCAATCCCATCTCAACAACGAAACTGCTAGCCACTGCCAGAGACCAATTAAATAGCCAGAATCAAAGATCAAACAAAGGCACCTCAACTTGCAAAATGAATAAAAAAGGATCAACTCCAAGGATGGACGCTCAAAGGAAGTCCACAATCAGTGGAAATCACCTTTTTGAACTCCAAATCAGACCTAAATCATGAGTTGGCATCCATACTTGGTGGATCTCAATTCAAATCACCTTATATTCTTGCTAGGCGTCCCATTCTTCATTATTCTTTTGCAGGTTGAAGGATAAAACAACAAATAACTCCCAAGAACACATTTTCAAGATCTGGCAGAGGTTTTGGACAAATCTTCAATATTTCTAAAGATCAGCGACAGTAAAAGTATTCTTCCCCAAGGATTGTTTCCAGAAGCAAATTATAGCTAAGTGGCAGTTTATAACTTCCAATCCACCTTCTGCCTACTTCCTATATTTCTGTCTATATTTCTTTGCATGTCATAGGAAACGACAAACTACCTCAGATCTGATCAACTAGGTATGATCAGCTCATTTTTCTAGCAAAACCCATCTCAGATTTGCCAGAATCAACAAAGTTGCTGCCCCTATTTTTAGGGATCTTTTCGGAAAAGTTTCCAAATCAAAAATCTAAGGAATAGGGTCTGTCCAGCTTCCAAGCACGAACAAAACCCACGTGCCAGATTTTTCTCGGAAAAATACTTCTCGGCAGGCGCTATATTTAAGGGTTTCGGGAAAGTGTCAGAACAAGGTCAAGTGCCTAGTCAATCTTTAAGTCTTGCAGAATGCAATACTCCCAGGTACAATTCAAGACCAAGACGGTCTTGTACCATGATTATCTGAAAACAATTGACACAGACTTATGGTAGAAAAATCCAGAAGTTAGTTCTGAGGACTTGGAAGGCATGAACCAAATTACATTGCAGAACATTGAAGAGTCCTGCTTGTTCCAAGCTGCATCCATTCCGATCACTTTACAGAGCATTGAGCTTGTAACTACTTGCACAAAGCATTACAACCCTACTACAAGAGAGATCCTGTCAGTGGACGGAAAGGTGATTTGCAGCTTGAAGCCGAAGGACATAGAGACATGTTTTGCAATTCCACCACGCCATACCGGGAAAGTTGTATCTGTGACAAAATGCGAAAAGGCATTCGAAGCTTCAATGGATGAATGTTCACTTATAATGGCTGAACATTGGTTAAAAACGAAGAGAACCAGCTTACCCAAATTGGGTGGGCGAGGAGAATTCAAAGATGAGTATGGAGTGTTAATCACTCTACTCAGCAGAGTCATTGGATAAGAAGAGGGAAAATCCTTCCAACGGTGGATGTTCTATACTATTGGCAAAATAATCAGCAAGAAAGAACATTACGACTGGGCCTCTCTGATCAGTGACACGCTCCACCAACAATTTACCAGGTTTCTAGAAGAGCACCATTTCCACATGTGTTCCTACCTGGTATACTTGATAGCCTTCCAAGGTGATTTCAGAACACTAAACATTGTGGGAACCCTGGGTGTACAAAAGGTCCAAGAATACTTTCCTCGCCTTGAGTTCACTCTAGCGGAAAGGCACTTCAAGAAAATACACGACCTTTTTACTATGCACACCGTGCGTGAGCTAGACCATGAGATGTACGTTCGTATTTCACCAGCAACTAAGGCAACAATGGTGGATTGGGCGGATTGGTTCATCCAATTCCCTACTTTCACCTACATACGCGTGTATGGCTACAATGGCCACCTCGCCATGATGCCGTGCTGTCCCTCAGACAAGGTAGTGTTCATGGAATTCCTGAGGCAGTTGGCCGAGGTTCACTACTACCTTCGCTAAAATAAGAAGTCTTCTGCAAACTTCCCTTTTTAGATGGGACTCTACAGATGCAGGACTGCAGCCGATGCTAGGTTGATAAGCCAGGAAATAGTGAGATTTAATCTCAAATACCTCATTGACAGGAGGTTATCATATGATCCCAGAGGAATCTTCGCGGCACATCTCGAGCAAAGATCATCTCATGAACCTTTCATGGAGGATTTTTGGGCCAATTGTGAAGATGAGTTCGAAGTGAGAAGAAAGAACTACAACAGATTCAGCTCTCACAAATTGTAGAATTCATGTCAGAGGACATCGAGGGTTTATTTGATGACGAAGAAGAGGTCATTTTTTCTTCTTTTTTCACGGGTCAAGTAGATGCGCAACCACTTGGCAAAGTAGACTGGTACGCGAAAGAGAGTACGTTTATCGAATAAAGAACTAATAGAGTAGTTCGACATAGTCAACTCTACCTTGACAGTAAAATGACAAGGAAGGTAATACTTCCCCGATCAGAGCTGCCAACGGTTCAGTCTACACTACCTTCCTCGTCTAGGAAGAAACCTAGACAAAAGAAGATGAGCATTCTTCCAGAAGGAATGTGAATGTCAAGGAGCACATAGGGAAGAAGAGGAATTGCTAGTACAAGCTAGCAAGAGATACAGGTGGAGACAACCACCAATTTACCTGAAATAGTTGGGAACGCTCCAGCTACACCAGAGCCAGTGATTGAAATAATCGCTGCAGAGATGGAATCTATTGTAGAAGAAGTTGCAGCAGAAGCAGTGCCTGTGATAGAAACAGAGCCACCAGCTTCACCACCATCATAGAGGTCGCAAAGTCCCATTAATTTGGACTCGCCACCACGAGGCATTATCACGGCACAGTCTCGTTCTTTCAGTATTCAAGGGGCCTATGTTCGTCCTCCCAACAATGCTAGCCGAGATTCTATTTGGCTGGAAAACTCGCTTGGAAGGAAAAGGGAGAGACCTTATCAGCTTGACTTCACTGAGTTCCACCATGTCCCACAAGACATGTCGGCAAAGAAGTTGAAGAAGCAGACACCTGTAGAGAGGAATGCAGAGAACGAGGTTGTCATAGAGACTGCTGCCCCACCTGAAGATAAAGACATACACAATGTGAGGGTTGAGGATTTCACGCTTTCAAAGGTGAACCTTGGAAAGACCACTCGACAGGTGGAGGCAGACCTTCTCAGAATCGCCTCAGTGAGCGTCAAGGAAAGAATGACAAAGGATGGACAAGATAAAGCAGCCTTGAAGGCTGAAAATCGTCAACTAAGACTGTACATTTCTAGCTTGATGCACGGCACTCCCAACTCCTCGGCTTTGCCTCAAGGACTATTGGATCTCCTAGCTGAAAGAAACCATCATCAATTGATCACATACGGCAAACACTTGAGACGTCAAGTGGATGAGTTTGTCGTCAGAGGACGGTGTGTATTAGCAGAAGCATATCAGCTGAGAGACAGAGCACATGGTCTTCGATCAGAAATCCAGCAGTCAAATTTGAAGGCAGCTCAAAAGAGGCCGAGAGAGGAAGCGACAATTGCTGATCTACAACACACATACCAATCACAACACCACTGAGAACAATCGCCATCTCTTTTAGTGGAAAGAACAATTGGCATATAAAGTGAGAGTCTACAATGCCAATTCAGTGGAGCTGATTGACTATAGACGCTTTGTTGCTAATATTATCAACTTCGCAAGAACGTTGGTAATATCCTTCCTTGAGTTAGAATATCAGTGGAAGGAGGGGAATATGTTGAGCTTGAAATGGTACAAAGATGGTTTCAAGATGTCATTCGTGGTTCATTCCTTGAAGATCCCAATGGTTGCAAATTAGCCAAAATTGCAGCCATGTCAATCCAGTTGGATGAAGCAGTTGCCCAATGCATAAAATATCAGCAACAGCTTGTGACAGGCGAAGAAATGCTTAGACGCCACACAGTCATCTTGAGAAGCATTAATTGCCCAGAGGCCGAAGAGGTCAACGACTAGATTGAGACTTTGTTGACCGGTGGTGAAGAGGTGTAAAGCACCAAGGAAGGACGTCCTACCCTCCAAATAGCAATAAATACGACTGAAGTCAACTTGATGCCCCTTTCCAAGCTGACTCCAGATCTCCACAGATCATGCATGGTAGATCCCACTGATCTAGGATGTCTAATTGACTCCCACAATTTTTGGATCTCAGATCTCCTTTAAAGGTGGATGTCTATTTGGAGACACATTTGTAATTATATTTCACTTTTAGTTAGGTGTCAGTCAACTGAGGTAGACTCCCAGTTTGACTTTTGTTTAGTTTCAGTTAACTGAAGTAGATTTCCAGTTAGCTGCTTGCTCACCTACTTTTAGACATAGGAATAAATCTTGCTGATTGGCAAGAACTGATTGTTAACTCAAGGAGATTTTAGGGTTACCTACTCTTTTGAGTTTCTATAAATAAGAGCTTTGGGCTCATTATTTGTTTAACCTTTATTTGCTAAGCAAAATGGCTGTGCCATTGTTGCCAGAGTTAGCTTGTTTATATCTGTTCACTCTTGGATGAGAGTTCGTTGGTTGATCATAATTGTGCATGATTTTGTGCCTTTGCTGTCCTAGCCTTTGTAATTCTTTGGAGAAGCTTGAAGAAATAAATTTGATGGTGCATGCTTGCTTGATGTAAATACTTGAGTCTATTCAAAGTCTTGTTCTAAATAGTGTATTGTTTCAATCTCCTCCTTGGATAGGTGTCATCGCCTCCTTGGATATTTTGTCATTGATCATTATCGTATGATGTTGTCTAATGATTTGTCTTTAAGCCTACACTTTGGACAGGTGTCGTCACCTCCTCGGGAATCTTGTTAGTTAGGTCATCGTACCTTGTTGTTTCCAAGCCTACACCTCGGATAGGGGTTCCTCCTCCTTGGCAAGTCTCAGATCCAGTTTACCGTAAAAGAGTGTTTACTTGTATCGAGCCTTATCTTGGTATATATCCGAGAGTTCAGAGCCTCGACCATATTCCACTGAGACGGAGGGTTCAAGTAATCCAACCCATCCATTTCGCTCCTACGCCCTCATGCTCTGTTTATCTTGAGGAGGTAGGATAGTCTAGAAGCTAGTTAGTCGTAGTTAAGATCTACGGAAACTAGAGAAAAAGCTTAGCTATGGCGCATTGTGTTTATGCACCCTTGTGTCTTGCCGCTGAGTAAAAAAGATAGGAACCTTAGTACGCCCTTTTTTAGATAGAAAATCACTAAAGAGAGATCTTCCTCTCTATAATCTGAAGAGCATGTACTAACACACTTGCAATAGCTGTCCATTTCCAATAAGCACTCCAGAGGTGCTAATTGAAAAACCAACAAATTAAACATGAGATAAGGCGCCCTTGAATTAGATGCTCTAGATGTCAGTTGTTGAATGAGCTCGTCTTCAAGTCATCTCTTCGGCATCAACCCAACTTTGCAATGAACCTATTTTTCAGTCTGCGAGACACATCAAAAGACAACAATTGTTAATCATTCAAGCATGCCAAATGGAGGGAAAATCAATGCACATCAAGGCAAAGGCGCCCTTGCAGGCCAGGGGCACCCATCATTTTGAGTCACTTGATGAAGCTTTCAACCACTGTTGTATACATGGCATCTGCTCAACTCTCTCTCAACTTCACGATCAATCTAGCTAAGTGTTGGTCAAAAGAGCCCCTGTTGAAGAAAGGCGCCCACCTTTTTGGGCAGTTAGATGTAGCTTATGAGCTTAGTTACCTCCAAGATGATCTTCTCCGTTATGATCGATCTCAACAAAGATACCGTCAACAAAGACAACAAAGATCAAACTAGGGCCACTCTTGAAGATTGACAACATGAAAATCATAAGCCAAAAAGCCAAAGGCGCCCCTACTGGCCAGGGGCGCCCAAGCTTTTGAAGAACCTAAATTGACTTTCAAGAGTTGAGATACCAGTCATCCTTTCCAGGACTGAGCCAGCTACCCAACGCATAGTCAAGCAAAGCCATTTGACTCGTCAGTCAACGGTAACGTCAGATCAAAGCACATAGGGTCTAAATGGTGAAAATGAAGATCATGAAAAATTGATTAAGTCAGGGCTAAAAGCGCCCCTACTGAAGAAAGGCGCCCTTCAATTTAGAGCCTCAAACTCAAGTTTTCTAACTTGATGAGTCCTAAGCATACCTCTTCAGGATGGTTCCATCTCAACAATAGATCCATCAGCAGCTGCTAAAGATCAACTGAACGACCCAGAGCAGGGATCAAACAAAGGCACTTCAGCATGGAAAAATGATAAAAAAAGTGTTCAAACTCAAGGACGCCTAAAACTCAAAGAGTGATTTGTTGACTTGAGTTAGGATATTTTTGAGGCAAAATTGGCCAAACGTCCCACAAATAGTGGAAATCAGGGTTTGAGACTCCAAATCAGGCCAAAAGACTCCATCATGAGTTGGTGCCCAAGCTTGATGCATTCAACTCCAAATCATCATATACGAATCCTAGGCGTCAGAATTCATTATTTTCTTTTGCAGGTTGAAGGAGAAAACAACAAATTGCTCTCCAAGACGTCTTTTCAAGATCTGACAGAGGGTTTTGACCATTCCTCGTTATTTTTCGAAGATCAGTGGCACAAAAGCATAATTTCTCAGAGTTTGAATCTAGAGATAGATTTTTACAAGAAGGCAACAAATGACTTCCAATCTTTCTCTTGTCTTCTTCCTCTCTTCTATCTTAAACTTCTTGCATGTCATAGAAAACGGCAGGCTCTCACAAATCTAATGAACTGGGTATGGTCAACACAGTTTTTCAGCAAAACCCATCTCTTAAACTTTTACAGAAACAACAAACTTTCTGCCCCTATTTTTAGGGATTTTTTTCCAAAAAACGTCATAAATTGAAAAATCCTACGAACTAGGTTTGTTCAGCATTGAAGCTCAAGCAAAACCCATGTGTTAGATTTTTTTCGGAAAAATACTTCTCGGTAGGTCCTATTTTTAGAGGTTTTTAGAAGTTTTTTGAACACATTCGTGTTTACAGACAACAGTCAAGTTTTTCAGAATATATTACTCTCAAGTTGAAATCAAGACCAAAATGGTCCTACTTCACTATTTTATGAAAAACACTTGACACAAACATGCATCAAGTAAAGCTTGTAGTCAAGATAGAGGCCTTGGAAGGCAGGAATGACATCATCATTCAATGAATAGCAAGTGCGGAAGTTATCCTTTCCAAATATAGATCTGCCATCAGGTTACTATCACACTACCTTCCACATTTCATGTCAACAAGGTTGGATGACGCAGCTGCAAAGAAGAACGAATATCAAAAGTTGATTGCAAGAGGCAGAAGAAGTCAACGAATGGATAGAAGGATTGTTGACTAGAAGTGATGAGGTGTCAAACACCCACAAAGGACGTCCTACCCTCCAAAATATCATTAATGGTGATGAGAGTTAACTTGATGCCTCATTCCAAGTTAATTCCATGTCCCACTGATCATGCATTGTTAGATCTCACCAATTATGGATGTCTATCTTAGATCTCCACCAATTGTGGATCTCTATTTGGAGGCACATTTTGTAATTTAAGTTCACTTGTAGTTAGCTTTCAGTCAACTGAGGTAGATTTCCAGTTGACTCTTTGTACAGTTTCAGTTAACCGGAGTAGATTTCCTGTTAACTGCTTGGTCACCTACTTTTAGACATAGGAATAATTCTTGCTGATTGGCAAGAACTGATTGTTAACTCAAGGAGATTTTAGGGTTGCCTACTCCATTGAGTTTCTATAAATAAGAGCCTTGGGCTCATTATTTGTTAACTTTTATTTACTACGCAAAATTGCTATGCCATTGTTGCCACAAGCTTGCAAGTTTGTATTTGTTCACTCTTAGATGAGAGTTAATTGGTTGATCGCAATTGTATATGATTTTAGCCTATACTTTGGACAATGGTTCCTCCTCCTTAGCAATCCTGATATCCATATCATCGTACTTTGTTGTTTCCCAACCTATACTTGGGATAGGGGTTCCTCCTCCTTGGCGAGTCTTAGATCCAACTTACCGTAATGAGTGTTTGCTTGTATAAAACCTTATCCCAGCATATATCCAAGAGTTCAAAGCCTCGACCGTATTCTAAGGAGACAGCGGATTCAAGTGATCAAACCCATCCATTTCGCTCCTATGCCCTCATGCTCTGTTTATCTTGAGGAGATAGGATAGTTTATAAGCTAGTTTAGTTGTAGTTAAGATTTGCAGAAACCGGAGAAAACCTTAGCTACGACGCATTGTGTTTATGCACCCTTGTGTCCTGCCGTTGAGTAAAAAAGATAGGAACCTTAGTACCCCTTTTTACGTATAACATCAACAAAGAGAGATCTTCCTTTCTATAATTTGAAGAGCAGTACTATAACATTTGCAATAGCTGTCCATTTTCAATAAGCACTCTAGAGGTGCTAATTGAAACGCCAATACTCAACAAAAATTCAGATTAGTAATTTAGTGGGGCATCATGGCTACTGTCAGTGATCCAATTAACTCTTTGCTTGAATCTATGAAGCCGAATCAGGCTATTTTTGAGTGGAAATGGAATAAAGAATAGGAGGCTACTGAAGTTTCCCAAGAGAAGCTGAAATTTATAGGTAAGAAGCTAAAACACTTACCTCAGTCAAAGATAGTTCTTCTCAGCATATTGGAGGAAGGAGAAAGTTTTCTATGCAAGGTTGGTCAATTAATTTCCCAGTTGATGCGTAAAGCTATGATTCCATTGGTGCACTCTTTGGTTAAGCCAATGCTTATGAGACATCAGGATGAAGAGGTAAGTCTTGCAGTTGTCACTTGTATTAGTGAAGTTGCAAGAATCGCAAGTCTTTGTGCACCCTATGATGATGACATTATGAGGGAAATACTTCAGCTGATTGTGCAGAGTTTTCAAGGGTTGCATGATGTCAAAAGCCCTACCTTTGGACAGTGAGTTAAAATCTTGGTAATTATGGCAAAGGTTAGGTTATGCCTCTTTATGATTGATCTTAGGTGTGATGATTTAATTCATCAGATGTTCCACTACTTCATCACTAGAATCAAGAAATGACATCCAGACAATGTCAAAACAAGCATGTTAACTGTTTTGTCCCCGATCCTAGATGAAGATGATGATATTTGTGAATAGTTGCAATTAGATTTGTTGGTCATTTGGAGAAAGGAGCAACATGTCTCAACCACAAGTTATGACTTCACAAAATGATTAGTTGAGTAGGAAATAGAGAGATTCAAGGAACAATTGACTACAAAAGAACTCATCTCATTTGGTAAGCAAGTTCCTCTCTCTACATGAAGAATGTGTTGTACCCCAAATTAAAATTTTCGCTACACAAGCATTTTGAAGAAATGAGTCAAAATAGTGTTAAATCTATAAAAAAAGTCAAAATTGGGATTGCATGTCTTGCATGGAGGTCAAAAACTTGAAATTTTCAAAATTCGGCAATCTGGGTAAGCTTAGAGTGACCAAATCAACAATACCCAGATTTCAGTTTTTCATCTCTAAAATTTAGGAAAATTTCTATTTTTAGCAGTTTTCTAAAAATAGAAACTTTTTCTGGATTTCTCAATAAATGAATACTTGTAAAATTTTCTAAAAATAGAAAGTTTGACTTCCAGGGTTGAGACTGATTTTGATTGGCTTAAAATACTTCTTCATCAGGTTGGTGCAGTCAGAATCACGAAAATATCAGTTTTGCCCTAGTGGGTCTATTCTGCTTTTTTAGAAGCTTTTTTGGAGATCCAAGATCATCAATGGAGGTCAATCAATGGCCAGGTGTTAGAATCAGACGTTCAAGCGTCAAGCGAAAACTGTCAACAAAGAATGTGCACGAAAAATGAGGAAAAACGAAGAAAGGAGAGTAGAAGCTGAAAAAGTTGAAAAATGCAAAAATTTGGCTAACTCTGGTGAATCCAGGCGCCTCCAGTCAAGAAGGGCGCCCAAACCTTCATGCCTTAGAAAATTTTTCCGTTCCGACAATCAAAGACAAGGAAGGCATGTCAAACAAGGCAAAATTTGAAAATTACATAAAAATGGCTTAGTCTGCCAGCCATGGGTGCTCCTAAAGAGAATAGGCACCCAGTTTTTCAAGGTACCAGATGATGGAATCAGAGTCAGAGCTCCCAGGCAATATTGGTCAGATCCATCTTAGCTCCGCGGTGAATCCGTCAGCATGGTCATCTGATCATCCAGTAGACCAAAAAATCAAATCAAATAGGAGCCATGATAAGAAGTGTGCAAACTCTGAATATGAAAAATGATGAAAATATTCTAAGTTTGGTGAATCTGGGTGCCCTTGGAGAAGAAGGGTGCCCAAGTTTTTGAGAAGTCAAATGATAGAATTTGCAGAAGGCACCTCCAACGTGTCTTCGTCAAACTTGATCAAGTTGCCCAATGCAATCATCAACACGTCTGTCGGAGCAGGCAGTCATCAGATGTCGCAGGCTGAACGAAGGAGAAAAAGTGAGTAAAACGACAAATGTCAAAAGCAACAGTGAAAAACTCAAAATAAAAACTATCTCTGGAAGAGATGGGCACCCTTGAAGGAGAAGGGCACCTAGGGTTTAGAGCCTCTAGATGTCAGTTTTCAAAGACGAAGTATCCAGGAGACCCCTTCTAGAATCTTCTCAGCTATCCAGTGGACCTGACAGCCAATCAATCTAACAAGTACAATGTCGGATATCATGAATTCATCTGAAGGTCATAAGACAAACATAAATTCAAAGATCATGAAAATGGCTAGCATTGGAGAAAGTGGGCGCCCTTGGAGGAGAGAGGCACCTGAATTTTTGAAGGGTCAAACAAAGTTTTCATCAGAAGTCTCCTCCAAACAAACTTTGTCGGATTCGATCAGGCTTCGTGATAAAACATTTAGCACATTCGTCGGATCAATTTGGAGGCCGAAAATCAAAATCAAACTAGGGTTGAAAATTGAGGAAAAGTTGAAAATGATGAAAAAATGGTTAAGTTTGAGTGAAATAGTCGCCTCCAGCCAAGAAGGGCGCTCAACTTCCAATGCCTTATGTAACGACCCCATCCTTGGGTAATTAAATTTTTTCTACATTTAATTTCAAACATATAAATGTAACAAGTAACAAAGCCATTACAATAAAATTCTTCCTTTCTTTATTGATAAATACGTGCAAGTTACAATATATATTTCCACATGAATTCCATTTTCATTGCAAATATAAAACAGAGTACAAAAGTAAAACAATTACATACACAACTTGTAAGCTTTTGCACAAATAGTAGTAAGACGGTCAAGGTTCCCTTCCTTTCAAATCTTGGTGTATTTGTCGTCTGCTGCAGAGGAGAAACATCACTCGGGCGCTTTTCCGCCAACCACAAACTATTAATGCGGTCCCCCACACATCTATCATTCGATAGATGGCCCTCCCTTTGAACGAAGAGATTGGTAGAGTAGCCAGCTGCGACAACCCAACTGAGCATAGTGTTGTGTCCTATTCACAACTAGAACCTTGCTATTTCACAATCTCATACTAGTACAAGGATCACGATGAACTGACAGTGTAGTCTCAAGCATCACACAGTCTAAGTGGATGTCGTACATTTCACTACTTTGGCCAAAGTATTCTCATTTAGTACTTCGAATGAAGGTCATCTATTATATACAATACTCAGGGCCGATTTGACTTAAGGCTATCTTACACTATGCGTAGGCTAAGTCCTTACCATGGGTAGTCAATCACCCTAGACCCCCTACAACAATCTAGCTAATTAGGAAATGAAATGCAGTCAACGAGTGTCCCTCAGGTAACTCCTATTCCAGAAATGTTTATCCACAGAGTACATAGCTTTTCCCAGTTAACCTACTAACTTTAAGCTTTAGACTAACCTTGGTACTAGTTTCATCCTCGTCCTAGTATTAAATAGCTAGTTTCCTCATTTCCTTTATAGAAGGAGATCAAGTAGTATACACACAAATGCAATCCATCCAAATAAATTCCTTTTCCCAAAATGAAGTGGAATAACAGTTTCCCCTTTTTCCCTTATTTAAATTGCACACAAGACAATTCCATAAAATGCATTCAAACATTCTTTTATAATGCAGACAAGCTATTCCCTTTAGTCTATGCAGTCATACATAGGAAACTGGCTTCCTCTTTTACTGGACTGGTCTACTTATACTATAATACAATTTAATGCACAAAGTAAACATGTAGTTTTATCTATTTACAAACTAAAACAAATATATTAGGAATATGACACTCATGCTTGTTTCTTTTAGCTGGCCTCCTTGCTGCTTGTGAATGCTTCTGATACAGTTAGTAGCCGGCTAGCAGCTCCTTGTTCCTTCCTTTATCTAATCCCTCTCTCTTACTGTTCTTTCCAAATTCTAGTCCTAAAGCTGAAGCTCAGAATGACTAGTGTATATTTTTTGGTAATGCTGGTTATTACTTATCTCAAAGTTGAATTCTACAGCAGGTGCGTATATGTATGTATGCAGCATATAAAATTCACAAGGCTTGACAAAATGGCAATGGTGAATTGTGGCTCTCAAAGGAAAATTCAGAATTAGCAAAGGCAAGTTGTGAATTCGTAAAATGATAAGGAAATAAACTCAATTTATAGAGTTTGAATTCTCATGCCAAGCTACAGTTTTGGCATGAGAATCGACACCTACCTTTATTTGAAAATGTCAAACTTTTTGTGGCAGCATTCCAGTAGCTTATTCAGCTAATTGAAGGTGAGTCGACCTCCATTCAGGAAGAAAGATTCAAACATCACATGGTAAAATGCGGCTGAGTGACACCTACAAGCGTCCTCTGTAATGGCGTCCAAAACTGGCGAGTTTGTTTCCATAGCAGAAAATGTCCATGAACAAATGTGTCCCACCTGGCCAAGATTTCAAGCTCCCTCACGAATTTACAGTTCCGCGTTTCACAAGCCCGCGACCTTGTCTCCTGTGCACGCGTATTTTGCAGCAGCGCACCTTCATTTTCCATTATTCAAAAGTTTCGACCTTTGCTTTATGAAATATTTGAACTTGGCGTATTTCTCCCAACTTTACCACGGTGAAAGGAATTCCATAAATCTCAACGCAAAACATAGCTTTATTTCCTTTGGTAAAAATATTCGATAATCACCAAAATGACTTAAATGTTAAGTCTTTTATTTCACATGGTAAACTTTATTCGATATTTACCAAATGGCTAAGAAAGTTAATTCATTTATTTCCAAAGATTTTATATATTTAAAATATATAAATTCATATACACATATATAGTATTATTTCTCCAAAAATTCACTATATAATATTAACTCTAATTAAAAGATTTAAATCTTTTAATTTTTAACACTTTAGAGTTTTTAAAATATTAGCTAAATACATTTATATCTTTTAATAATATTATATATAATTACATATATAAATATATTTATATTTAACAAATATAAATATATATACATATACATATATAATTGTCGATTATATATATATTTTGCGAGCCAGTCAACGTACTTTCAATATATATATCTATGTATATGTGTATATATAAATTCCAAATCAAATATTTAATATTTCCACATTATCGGACGTACGCTTATAAACATATGTATACTGCAGTATAATCCTCTATGTACATTTATACGTATGTACACCATATCGACACATCCGTATGACAAGTCCATTAGCCAATTACGCTTGTATTGATATGTTTATACTTACGGATACGTATATATACTAGACATGTGTTTATATGCTTACTTCTGACGTTCACATCCAAACATGATACCGCCATGATGATCATAATCTCACAAACAAGCACAAAGATAAACTTCACACACAAAAGCAGTCAAGATCTCTACTTGCAAGATATACAAGCTATGGATGACTTACCTTATACTCATACAAAACTGACTTGGTTTACTCAGTCTAAGGTGAGTGTGTGTATGCTCAATTGATTTACTTTACCGGTTACCCAACCAAACCCCTCTCCTGAGTGATGTCTCCCTTCCGCCTAGAGGAATGGTTCATGTACTTGCACCCATAGACATACAATCTCGACAGTTACTTGTTCAAAATTTCAGTAGTATACAAAACATCTTAAGTTAGAATATGCATAATTCAATACCATGCATGCAACATACATCAAGGATAACATCGATAGAAGTATCAATCAAATGAGACAACCATTTAAATAGAGCACATTCATTTTGATAACAAAAACACGTTTTATTCATCTTAATGATTCAAAAATTACAATCAATTTCCCTATGCAATAGTAGCTATACAATCGGGGTGTAACACCTTAGTCAAATTTTTGAAAATTTCAAAAATTGAAGATGAAGACAAAAGTCTAAGTTCATTGCACAAACTTGAAATAGGGTTTTGAAGAATGAGGGCAAAAGAAAGTTGTTTTCTCAAGACAAAGCTTATTTAAGGCACCTCTGTGTTTCATTATTCATTATTTTCTTGTAGGTGGTCTTCAAGGAGAAACAAAGCAGCAACTTCAAACCCTTATTTTCAAGATTCAAGAGTTTAACTTGCTGTTTTTTCAATAAATTTTCAGATCAGCATTCAAGAAACCTTGCTTTTTCATTATTTTTTTCATCCAGAACATCAAATCTTTGAAGGAGGCCATTGTTTTCAATTTTCAGCGAGCTGGTTTGTACTGGTTCTATCTTCTGGATAATTTTTGGAGATTTTTCTCAAGGTTGCAGCAGTTGCTTTTTATTTTGCATGTCAAAGAAAACTTCAAAATTTAGAACTTTTTCATTTTTTTTTTCATCCAGAACATCAAATCTTTGAAGGAGGCCATTGTTTTCAATTTTCAGCGAGCTGGTTTATACTGGTTCTATCTTATGGATAATTTTTGGAGATTTTTCTCAAGGTTGCAGCAGTTGCTTTTTATTTTGCATGTCAGAGAAAACTTCAAAATTTACAACTTCCAATCTTTTGGGTCTATCTCAAATATTCTTCTGGACAAAACCCATATCACAACTTTTTCGATGAAACTTCAAGTGGCTACTTTTTCAGTGAAACTTTGAGGTTTTCAGAATCTAATCGATTGGGTTCATCCAAAATGTGCTCATGAACAATATCCAAATGACAACTTTTTCTGCTTTTTTTGGAGAAAATTAGGGTTTGCTGCTTTTTCAGTCTTCACTCCAAATTTTCAAAAACGGATGATCTAGGTTTGCTTGTAACAAAATTCTAAACAAAACCCATATCTCAGAAAAAATTCCAAAAAAATCATCCGTTTGATGAAGAAAATCAGCAAGGTAAAAATAGAAAGTTGTGCAAAATTTGTCCGAGCATAGTCAAGTTTATAGTCAATCTTCAAGTTTTTCAGCATAGAGTACTCTCCCATCGAATTCAGAGCCAAACAAGTGTTGTATCATAATTATTTGAACAGATGATGTTGGGAAGTGCTTTTCAATACCATCGTGGACATAAAACGTCATCATCTCAGTTGAAGAACGTGTAGATGAGAAGGCTTTGAGGAAAAGGATAAGTATTGGGAAAAGTTGTAGAATACTCTTCCGTGGGAGAATCAAGAGAAGTGTCAGAAGCATAAAGTTGCAGAACCGCCAAGTTATCAATCAGTGGGTCATCTTTTGGGGCAGTGATGTTTTTCAAGAATAGAACTCGTAAAGGAGCTAAAGATGTCAAAGATTCTCTAAGTTTGATTGCAAAAGAGGAGAAGATCCTAGAAAGGCGGAATATGGCTATAGATAGTATCGATACTCCTAATAGAGAGGCAGTTTCCCGTGTTTTGGTGGATGTGATAGAGATTTAAAGCAACAATCTTCTAGAAGCTTTCTCCAAGCTTTTTTTCCATTCTTATCTCATACTTTCTTTCTATTCTTGTCTCAATTCTTATCCATTCTTTGAAGAAGGAAAACAAATGTAATGAGTTGGCATTTCCTATTTTTACATGCTTTCTTAGGTGTTAGATGTTATCTTCTTTAGGTTTAGAAATAAAGTTTGCATGTTGGCAAGCAGTAGTTGTAAAAGCAATGAGATTTTAGGGTTCCCTTCTCCTCTGCTTAGTTATAAATAAGAGCGGTGTTTGTTCATTTTAGTTTAGCCATGCTAGTGATAACAAGACACAAGTGCCTTTAGTGCCTTCTCTTTGTTATTCAATGTTGTTCAGAACCGTGCTTGAGATAACAAAATTGCTGAGCCTATGCCTTCATGTTTGTTATCGATTAGTGTCAGTTCACTTTGTGTTAAGGGCAAGTTTGCATGCCTCCTTAGCTGCAAATCCTGGTTTAGTGCATGTGTTATGTGTCAATTATAATTAGGTTGATCGCATGTTGCAAGTATTTTGCGACAACTTGCTGTCCCGAAATTGTAATCTTTGTTCCAAAAGTTTGAGTAAATAAAATCTTGAAGCTTGCTTTGCTGCCCTCGATATAAATATCTCAGATTTCCGTTTATTGTTTTGTGCCAGAAGTGTGAGGAAATAAATTCTTGAAACTTGCTTTGCTGCCCTTGAAATAAAGTCTCATATTTCCGTAATACTTTTATGATCTCCTTTTTCAGCTTGCATTGGAATTTAGTAAATGTATGTTGAGGAAAGATTATTCAAGGATCTCTGTCAGAAAATCAACCTTGTCCATTTCTAGACTATCTTGCTCTGCGTTCACTTGAGATGATAGAAACGTTTTAGTGTAAGTTAAGTTGTAGTTGTCAAGTTTCATTAAAGGGAAAACCTCAGCTGCAACATCTAGTGTTCTATAACTTTGTGTTCTCGTAGTTGAACCAAAAAGATAGGCAAAATTAAGTTTAGTTTACTTTCTTTATGCAACTCAGCAAAAGAGGGACCTTCCCCTCCTAATTCGAAGAGCAGTTTACTGCACATAGCTGTCCGTTTCCAAAGCGCATTCTAGGGGTGCGATTTGAAGCGCCAACAAAATGTAGGCCATCATCTAGTGAATCAGCTGAGTTGGATGGTGAATAGAAAGAGAAAATTTAGCCCTCGTGTTGTAACACCTAAGGAGGGTATTGATGATGACTCTACATGTGGAACTAGCGCTGTCCTAGTTCCAAATCAGAATGTATGTATGGATGATAACGAAGAAGAAAATAGTTGTGTGACTCAAGCACTTAAAGAACAATTCGATGCTTCTTCATGTGAAGCAAAAGTTGTTCATAAGTCCGATAGTCCACACAATTTGGAAAACCAATTGAAGGTGAGTGAAGATAAAATTGTTGTAGCATTGTCACATTATGATAGGGTTCACAAACTAATTGAAGATCACCTTTGGAAAGTTCAATTGGAGAAAAGACAAAAAGGAATTGAAGAAGAATCTTCTCATGATAGTTTACAAGTAATCAAAGAGAGTATGGTGACAATGAAATCAGACTATCTACACTTTCTTTCAGATCATGACCATCTTCTCAACCTCGCTGAAATATATTCAGATGCTTTGAGAGGGAAATAAGAGGAAGTTGATAAGCTCACCCATGAGCTTCAGGTGACCATGGATTCCTTGAAGAGCCTCAGTGATACAAGTTGATGAGGTATGCTTGGAGTTAGGCTTGGCTCAATTTTCATCATCCATAGTAGAAGTTGAGACATCCATATCTCTTGAGGATGATGGTGATTCACATGTTGGGAGTGATGTGCCTCTTGTGTTGAGTCTTTTTGTGTTGGAGATTTCTATAAGGAGTATGAGGCCTCCTTGATTTCAAATCGGGTGACTCATGTCAGGGAGTCATTTGATGAAGGATGCATAGTTCTTGATCTCGAGAGGTATATGCTTGAGTTTCTGATGGATTATGGTCTATGGCATAGTTTGAAAACTCGGACTCAGCACGGACTCGGCAGCCCAAAATAGGACTCGGACTCGGGACTCGGTACGGACTCGGCAAAAAACTCGACACGGAATCGGCAATTTTTTTTGAAAAAAACCATGTTTTAAAGCTGAGAAAGCAGCCTCCAGCTGTAGCAAGAGTCCAGGCACAGGACTTGGGAGTCTAGGCACAAGACTCGGGAGTCCAAGCCAGAGACTCGGCTCGCGAGTCCGCGCCGAGTCGACTCGGCCAGCTTGCAGACTCCCGAGTCCGCAGAGTCCGCGGCGAGTCCAACAGAGTCTTCCAACTATGGTCTATGGTATGGAGATATGCATGAGGGCAGAGGTATTCCAGCCCTAACCCATTGGTTTCTACCTCCTATATTGTTAATTGATGGCTGTCCTACCTTGCTGGTTGGGGAGTATTCGGGGTACACTTTGAGGACAATAGCCATTTGGAGGGATTGGAGAGATTGGGGTCACCACTTTGGTGTTCGAGATTAGTTTGATGATGAGTCCTTATCATCATACAACATGGGTGATACCTTTTGCTCCATCATAGACATGATTTACAATTTGCATGGTGCTGTTCTGATTTATACCAGCAGCTTGTCAAGGGTGTTCTGTGCACCCGTATTGGGCATCTTTCACAACCATAGGAGACCACTCAGTGTGGGATGGATTGATGATGATGCAGACACATCAATCTTGGTTACAGGGTCATGCGTCATTGGTGAAGTGGGCACAAGGCTCTACATTGGTAATGTAGAGGTTGTTATTGGGAGCCTTATACAAAGAAGATGGTTTCTTCAGAGTCTTGTATGTTGGACCATAGCGCTGTTCCATCTTCTTTTCAAGAGTTTTGCAGGGCATCATCTTGTGAGGAACATGGCATTCACGATGGTTTATTTCTTACTCCTGAAAGCAAATTAGAAAATTCATTTTATGCAGTTGATCATGACCTTTGGCCTAATGAGATGTATAAATGGAAGGATTAGTTACAAGTCACTGATGATAATGTTGAACAAATCTTGGCTCACTTTGATATGTCTGATATGTTCATTGAATATCTCATTTGGAAAATTAATTTTGAAGGGGGACAAAAAGGCCCACAGGAAGGAGTTAAGGCCTTGAGTTTGCAGACAATCAAGCATGGCCTTGAAGATATAAGATCAGGGTACTTGCAATTGCTTGCAGATAGAAACCTTGCCATTAGGGTTGCAGAGGGAGTTGATGGTGTTGTTAGTTCTATCCAGCATGTTCTGAGTCATGAGTCATCTTCTAATGATGGTAGTGAAATAGGGAATCCTCATGACTACTCTGGGATTCCGTTGACTGAGACAGGTGAATTTCACCTCGATTGCATAATGAGGTGTATTCATCAGTTTTCCTTTAGCCCACATTCACAAGATTTGACCATGTCTTTGATGACACAGAGGTGGGTTGGACAAGGGATTATCTAGTCCACTCTAGTATGATATATTTTCGACTACAAGTGATGAGTCCAAATTTTGCAAGTCTCTTACTTTGTTTTCTCTAGATGGTTGTTACCAGAATCAGCAATATGAGACTTACTTCATTTGGATTCCATTGGTTATTGGAGTGGCACAACGAAAGTCAACAGGTATTGGGAATGATAGACTTCCAATCTGCCCATGGGACCCAGGTGGAATACACCTATGGACAGTTATGATACATGAGGCTTACCACCACAGTACTTGGAGTTTGCATGATGAGGTTATGGGTTTAATTCGAAGCTTTTTGACCAAGTACCTAGATGAGAGTCCACTAATTGATGCAATCAAAAATATTTTGTGTTCTTGGATGATTGAATTTAAGAAATGGCAAGTGGAGAAGATCCCTGTGCACAATTTACATGAAGATGATTTTCATATTTGGGATACAGGAATTTTAATGTTGGGTGGATGGCTCCACCAATTGACAGAGCTTGATAGCGTCTTAGGCTTTAACTCAGTGTTACAAGACTCGCCCAAACTCGGCGAGTACTCGCGAGTCCCGAGGCGGGTGACCCTAAATGAGTCCCAAAGACTCGGCTGCCGAGTACTCGCCGAGACTCGCCGGACTCTCGCCGGACTCGCCGAGTCTCGTGCCCCAAACTCAGCCATTTTGATTAAATTTTTTTTTTTTAAATTGCATTCTTTTTTTTCAAATTTTTCAAATAAATGGTGTGCGCCATGAAGGTTTGTGTGGTTTTGAAGGTCTTCATTTGGGCTTGGTGGTGGGGGCTCCGCCCCTCGACCCCGCCCTGTATCGCGACAGGGAGCGCGCCCAGGGCGCTGCCCCTCGACCCCGCTGGGGGCGCTGCCCCCAGACCCCTGCAAGGGGCGTTGCCCCTTGACCCCGCTGGGGGCGCTGCCCCCAAACCCCCGCAAGGGGCACTGCCCCTTGACCCCGTTGGGGCGTTTCCCCCAAACCCTCATCAAACTATAGGTCTAAGCATGTTATAGGCCAATGATGAATCATGATCATAAAAACCTACAAAATACATATCCCCTGTTGCGAATCTTTGCATCTTTCACAGTCAAAGCCATAATCAAGGATTATCTTGTTTCAAAATTCATACATTAGACAACAAAACATGCAGTCTTGAAGGCTTCAATAAATTTTTAATAATAAAATCCTCACTTGAATATACACACCAATCATTGAGACACAAGCAAATATCATGGCTACATCATCATCTAGGACCTAACTTAGACACTAGCGCATGACTTGTCGTGATATTGGGATGAGTAATGCAAGCTCTTCTGAGCCATAGACTTATTTTTTTAGTTTTGATATTTGTTTTGATGCCATGGATTTCATATTCCATGAGTTTTGTATACATTTGACAATACTTATATATCCGAATGTGTTATTTCCTTCAGCTAAAATTTGTGTTTATACTTATGTGATCGATATATGTTTGTGTATAGGATGTAGTTTCTATTTCATGATGTTATTGTGTATTTGAGGTTTATTCACTAAAGGGTGCATGAAACAAGCTTTAAATCCTTAAAAATCTCTAAATTTCAAGGGTTTTTCTATTTGCCGAGTCTTTGCCGAGTCTTGGGCGAGTCTAGGCTCCGAGTCCGAGTCCGAGTCAAAAATCGGCTTGCCGAGTCCGAGGCGAGTCTGAGTCTTGTAACTATGCTTTAACTGCATACAACGATTAGTGGTTGGAGCATTCTACAGGATCATTTGGGATCCGAGTGGTTGGTGGACAAATTCAATTGGTATTTTGGTTTGGCTTTTGGTGTTGTGGCCAATGGGTTGGTATGTAGTAGATTGTTTGAGGGCAAGCAATCTCTAGGAAGGGAGGATTGTAATGTCCCCATTTTCCAGCTCGCCAAAATAACATTTTATTTAATGTTGCCTGGCAAAAGTGCATTTATAAAGGTGATATTAAATGATTAAATATTACAGGGTTATAAAATGACATTGGAAATATTATAAGGTTTAATTAATAGTCATTTTATAATAAAGCATTATGTGATTTTGGCGGGAAAACCCTAAAAGGTGTTATAAAAGGACATGAGAGCTCATTCTTTCATTATTCTGGATTTTTATTTGATTGGCTTGGTATTTTGGTGGAGCTTTTCGAAGTCCGAAACCCTAGGTGGGAATTCCTATGGGTTCCTGTTTCAATGGTGAAAGATTCCTCCCTAGCTGGCGAGTGGTGGATTCATACAAGATTCTCATTTGGGCGACAAGATCAATTGATGAAATTGCGTGGATCTTCTTCGAAGACGAAATTTTAGTTATAAGGGTTTGATGAAGATTGATACTTAGAAGATATTTACAGTTTGCAAGATTTCAGTTTTCAGGAAAATAACTATCAAACCAATTTGAATGTTAAATTATTGGGGTTTTTTTGCAAAGATATTTCCAAGGGATATTTTATTATAAATTTTCAAGGTAATTGATTTATCATGTGCTGAGTAATCGATATTCTTCTCCTAACTGATGGTCGATATATTTAATTTTGAGGATAGGGCTGATTTAATGTGAGGAAGACTTTATATATTGGCGTCAAACTTTATTATGCATGATATATCATTTGTGTGTGAAGCTTCAGACAATACCTGTGGGAAGTTGTATACTTGAAACAGTGGTGTTGGGTTTGCTGAGTTTGTATGAGATTAGATGCAAGTTGTGGGTCCCTGGAGTAAGGCGTGGGAGTCTGAGAGTCTATTGTGGAAGGTGTGGACAGAGTTTTAAGGAAGTGATTCATCTAACAGCCACAGTACACTCTTTAACCTGGCACGAACCACCTACAAAGAGACGTGTGCACCATCCTTATGAGCATGTGGTCTTCCAGGCGCAGCCAGCAGCTAGTATCCATTCATGGGACCTCATATATTGGCTGCGTATGAATTTTAGAAGGCATTTCAGTCTGAAATGCATGTGGTGAGTGTAGTAGTTTGAGACTTGTTGCTGCTTCAACCTCCCGAGCAGTCTCTAAGCAAGTTCGACCTCTACTTGACCTTGGCGTGTATTTCCCAGGTCTGAGTATCATGTATATCTGCTTACTTGTTTATTTCTGTTGCTCAGACAGTCAATACTAGGTTACAAATCAGTTGTATCTGCTGCTATAAATTGGACTGTGTAAAAGGATTAATGTTTGTACTGCTGTAGCTTACTTCTGGGTGCAAAAATATGTAATTTGTCCTCCCCATTTTGTTCTGGCTGGGTTTGCATGAGACTGAAAGTTATCTCTGTTCATCACATAGTTTGGTTTGGATTATTTGTGGAACTGTATAAATAATTCTGAGTATTAAATTTATTGCATGTTAAACTTAGAAGTATGTTTGATAACTGTATATGCTCCATTCAACATTTTATGACATGTTGATGCCATGTCACAAGAAATTAGTGTAATGAATGTACTGTAAGTTATTTGAACTTTTATTTGACAAATGAAATATGTCAAATTAAATAACGGAAAATTAACATTCAAATCTAGTGTGGAACATTTCAAATTCCTTGCAATATTATGCTATCTATTTTGCAAAATGCCACTATGTCAAATTGAAAGATCATAAAAAGTATCTCCCAGTTCCATTGGGGATACTACAGAGAAATTCATATCTTTTTGGTCAATTTCATCTTTTATTGTGGAGTTCAGGTATTTTGCTCAAGTTTAAATCCTATGACAAAATCCCTGAGGGAATATTAGTTATCGCTCACATCCATAAATATCATTCAAAATAATATGAATTTGAATCAATTTCATTCTTTATCTCAGAAACATAATTTTCTATATGTTGTTACTTTGAAAATTTAAATCAAATTAGATAGATTGAATTATCTCAAATAATTCGATCGAAAATTACTTAACTTATTATTTTCTCACCAAATTGGTTCAACCCAAGTCTTTAAATTTTTTTGACAACATAGAGGTCAGGTAGCCAATTCAAGTACATCTCTTGCATTGGCAAACCCATGAATATGGGGAAAAATATATTCAACTGACCATTTAGTACTAATTCCTCTTGCCTCTAATAGGTTAGCATGAGCCATTCCCATGATAGGTAAATTGGGTTGTATTTCGTGTATATGTCGTATTTGATTTGAATTATTTGGTTTCTCCACTATTCGTGGTATTGAGAAATCGGTTTCGGAGAAGAATTTCTTCCTAGCCAACATCAAGGTGGATTCACACAAGATTCACAGATGTGTTGAATGAGTAGAAGAGATTTTCCGGATTGTGTTGTAGGTAAAAGTTTATCGAAGACATTGAATAGGAAATACTAACCGATTGAGATCAAGAAATAGGTCAGTTGGTATTTATTTTATTGGCAAATCTTGGCTTCCACTTCCCAATAGCATACAAGCCATATCAAGCTTGCTAGTATTGCACAATAAATGTGCCATGCCCTTTGTTGCCAAGTTTTATTTTCTTGTCGCGAAAACAAGCGAAAAATGTAATGTCCCCTTTTTCACGAGCATCAGAGTTGGGGGATTAGCCTATTTTCCTAACCCTCGTAGGCTAATAGTTTTGGATAGAGGGGTTTCTTGGACGGGCAATTGGTCATCAAATCTCTGTGTTGATCTCTGGAGTATGGTGGCGGGGTGAATTGTTGCGTTTGACATGATACTTGTGCTTAAATTAATGATATTCACCTTTTAATTCACCATCCTCGGCCTAGGGACCATGTGTTTTAATATGAAGGGGTCACTTTCTATTTTTAAGTTACTATTCATTATTAAAGTGAAAAATGTTATAACTTAAGTGAATAGTGTTCACTTTAATGAATAGTGTTTCCTTTGTAAATTTATAAAAGGCAAGAGAGGAAATTCGAATTTCTTCATTAGATGATCATTTTGGCTTGAAGAAAACTTGGGAGTGAAGCTTGGAGGAAGAAGGAGGCTAGGGTTTCCTTATTTCTTGTAGTGGATGAGTCTGGTGGGGCTTGGTTGTTCGTTTGGAGCTGCTTGAGGGTGTGAAACACCACCTTAAAGTTGCTGATCTGTTATTTTGCTGCTCTTTGGAGATCTACGTTGCTGTTTGCAAGTTGTTTGAGCTTGGTTTTTGCGTGATTTGGGTTGCCGTTGTCTCCAATCTCGATCGTACAAGAGCTGTTCGCGTTTTGTGGTATTTTGGAGCTGTTTTGAAGAGCTACAGCCACCCGCACTTTTGTGAGGGTTTGTATCAGCCAAAGAAAAAATACGCCTTTTCTTAGAGGCTGCAATCACACCCAAAAGGGGCGCCCTTGTCCCAGAAGGCTTCCCAATCCAGATTTGGTTGGGAGAAGTTCGTTATTTGAAGGTTGTGTGCATTTATTTGGGGGCGGGTACTGTAGCAAGTCACTATTCACAGTGCTTGTATGGCTGTAAGTTAAAATATGGTTTATGAAATACCTAGTTTCGAATCTGATCAAAACTATATGTTGTAAGCATCTTATTTTGTAATGAAGAAATTATATTTGGCCTCTACATTGAGCAATGTACTTAAGTTGTTTCAGTAGCTTAGATTATTAGAAGTCTTTTCATTGTTTGCATATGCTTCACAATACCATTTTAACATTATTGGCAAACAAACTCAAAGACAAGAAAGAGAAATTAAACTGAAACAAAAATCAGACCTACGAAACAGTGGAAAACAGATCAGCAGAGTATTGGTACACTACAAAAACCCTTAAAAAAATTGTGTTTCATAATAAAATCGCTTTTATATTGCATTTAAATTGTTTTTTTGATGAGTTTAGGGCAAAAAATTGTTTTTTTGTGATTTTTTCATAAAATGCCATTGCACGTTTTTTGAGAACTCAGGGATGAGTTATTACTTATTTGGCAAGTAAATCTCTGCCATTTTTGATGTGCAAGTACTTGTAGAGTGTATCTTTGGTTTGAACCTTGAGGCATGTTGGTTAATGCCATGTACCCTTCTCAAGGTTGATGGCTTTGGTCATCTTTTGGGGCACAATTACTGTTCTATGTGAGCAATTCTAGTGTTACTTTATGAGGCCATCTAAATGAGACGTTTTTTGGCTTAAGTGTTTATTTATTTATTTATTTTTGGAGGGCCCAAATGTAATGCCTATAAAGGAAAAAGCTAGCACCCTCCTTTGGCATCCAATTATCAAGATTCAATATCATGAATTCAAATTTCAGTTTCAAGCTTTTGAGGATGAAATTTCTTGGTAGTGTGATCTAGAGGACGAAAAGCCTCCCAGATTGCATTCCAATATGAGGACAAGAACCCTCAAGTCTAGTGGAGCAAATTAAACCAGGTGGATACAATTTGTTTGTGGACAGATGGCTATTTGGGTGAAGTTGAAAGGTCATAGGCTTCTATGCCAATTTGAGTCTTAGACATACTTAAGCAGCCAATCTTTGTGAGGATAAGTTATTGATTTGTTTGAGTATCCATTGCCCTTTTCTACAATTTTTATGGTTACAGTATATACTATATACACATGTTACACTGGCTTTTACTGAATATTGCAATCTGAAAATTAGTAAATAAATCTGAATTTACTGAATTTATGCTGCTGGTTATGTCACGGATTTATCATTTGTTGATTCAGCATTCATCTTGAGTGCTAATTATTGATGTCAATTAGATGAGTTACCTAGCGCTGACATTTGTTGGTTATTCAGCAAACATGAATAAATAAATTTAGGCATTTAGGATTACCTTTTGATTGCTGCAAACTCAATTAAAATTCATATTTATGTGATGGAGGTACAATCTGAAGATTAGTGTATATCTGAAACTCCTTGATGTGCAACTGTGTGCAGGCCTTAATTGATGTATTTTTTAGTCATCTAGATTATGGTTAAATTCTGTTATAATCCCTACAACATTTTCTGAAAATTATTTACGAAGTTTGACCTAGGGTTAGGGATTAAGTTTCAGTTCTTATCATTCATATTTTATGTCAATTTTTAAAAAAAATTCAGTCAGGATTTGATTTCGTTTTTGCATTATTTTCAGTATGTACTTTCAGCTTTTTTTTCAGTCTTCTCCATAAACACAAAATACAAAAAAAATTTACATATTTTCTAAAAACTTTAAAGGGGGACATTACAGTGAAGCTCCTACTTTCATTAGTTTTATGATTTTTTTTTGTCATTTTCTAAGCAAGTCACCATAAAAGATAAATAAGCTGGTTTGATCCCTTCTACTTTTAACCTTTTTCTGCAGTAGTCAATACACTCTTTACTTCTGTTTGATTTTGTATAACTGTTGTATAGTGCTGCTTTCCACTGTTCTGGCACACAATCTGCAAAAATGTGCTTCTACAATTATTTGAAGTTTCTATTCATATACATAGGATAACTGGAAAAGAATGACCTGTTTTGTTGTGTCAACAGGTTGAAAGAGGCAATAATGCTTACTTAAGTGGTCTTCGGGAAAAACATTTTGGCGAACTTTTCTTGAATGCATCAATTTCACTTGGAGATTCCCATTGCAAACTTCCAGCACAATGTTTTACAAAGTTCAAGGAAGAAAATAATGCTGTCATACCAGAATGGCTAAACAAATCATCTAAAATTGACAGAGAGGCTTCAAGCAGTTTTGAAGAACAGCATCATGAATCAATCTTGGAAGAAAAGGGCAATGAGTATGAGGAGGGGTTGAAACACATAGCTCGATATATAGAGTCATTTGAGACTCAAACAAAGGACTTTTGGCTTGTATTTCGGAATGAAGGTCAGTCTTTATCAAAATTGATCTATACTGCAGAAGCAATAAATCAGGATATTGACAATGACAAGTCAAGGAGAAGAGAGAATGTTCAGGTTCTACAACCCTCTTCTTGGTGGCATTGGTTGAGAAAAACAGAAGAAGGAAATGAATTGATGCGCAGCCTTATTCAGCAACTGGTATTTTCTAATGTTATTATGCATTATATATGTATATTTATTATCCGAGTGGGAAATACATATTTTCTTAACATTTTTCTTCTTTTTCCTTGCCATATAAGTGATGATATGTCAGTAAATTTTTTACTGAAAAAAGATCTATAAAAGGATAACATCATTGCCTAATGTCTGTTCCTGCATATTAAATTGGTTGATATTTATCTGTTTTTATGCTTATCTAAATTTGCATCTATAAATTGTATAAGATCCAGATGCTAAATTTTGTTGGAATCATGTTGGCTCTATTTTACATACATTGTTTGCCAATAAAGGTAAAATATTAATTTTTAATTTTTTACTAATTAATTTTGACTGGCATTTGGGTTGAATGCAAGTTTGTAGTTAATGATAATCAGAAGAATATGCAATTTTTTAAATGTTTTCTTAGTTTGTGTACCTGCAATTGATAGTTCAATGGATCGAACACAATCATGCTTCTTGATGGAATGGATTGATTTCCTTATAAAGTTATTCATTCAATTTGTCTACAGTTTATATGATCAAATCATCTTTGGGATGAAACCTAAAGAAGATAAATAGAGAGGAAGTAAAATGTGCGCCCTAGATCCTAGACAAAGTAAGATGCCCTAATCCCTTGAGCACGAAATCTAGAATATATAAACAGCATTTCAAATGAGGCTACTAGCACAAAAGTTAGGTTGCTATTGAGACTCAAGTTATCTAGTAGGTCACAACCACACACAACTATAGGCTATAGCTATTAATGATTGATAGAACTTTGAGAGAGTGGTAGGAAGTGATTGCCCCTAATCTCGAGACTTCAAGCAAAATCATAATTCATAAAACCAATAGTTTAATATGAAAGGAGCCTTTTTCAAGGTAATTAAATTGCTAATTTTGTTAAATTTTACTTTTAACCTTTTCTGTCCTTTCAGGAGCATCGATTTATAGCACCTTATGGCTATGATACTCTAACCTTTGTTGATTTAGTGTTTACAAATAGCATGGTCACACTAACTAGTGATTTGGTTAAGCATAACCAAGACATATTGATATCACTCCAAGATCATCTTCAAAAAGTTCAAATTGAACAAAAGTTCTATGTAGATTAGAATTGCATGGAGAGGACATTTGAGATTTGAGATTTCTTTTTTTCTAAGGTTGCAGCCATATAGGAAATATTCCATCAAGAAAAAGGGAGCTAAATATTTCAAACCCAAATTTTATGGACCTTATAGGATTGTTAGGATAGTTGGTGAGGTTGCTTATGAATTGGATTTGCCAAACAAAAAATGGGTTCATAATGTTTTCCATGTTTTGTGCCTCCAAAGGGCACTTGTGCAACATATCATTCCTTTAGTAAAGTTGCCTACTCTTAATAATAAAGGCAACTTGATTTTGGTACTGGAAATTGTCATCAACATCAAGCAGAGAAAACTGAGGAACATGAGCATTACAAAATATTTGGTGCATTGAATGGATCACCCCATAGGAGATGCTACATGGGAAGGCACAAAGATACTTGGGGATCCGAATTTGCAGTTGCTTAAGGGCTATCAATTTTGGGAAGGGTGGAATGTCATGCCTCCCTTTTGAAATTAAAAGAATTAATTGAGGAGCCATGGCCTGTCTCTTATTTTCAATAGGCTAAGGAATAAAGTAAGGAGAATAATTTAATAATAATAATTGAAATTGGACATGTAACATTATTTTAAAAAAGACAACTTAAATATAATTATTCTAACAAAGTGGTTGTCTAAATGAGGCATCATAAGGCCTTATCTAATATTTTATTTAAAAAGTATCTTTAACACTTTTGCAAAGAATATTAGGGGGAAAAACAAAATTCACATTGAGGGCCCAAAAGGCACCTATAAACGAAAGCCAATTGCTCAAAGAAAATCCTCCATTGTCATTGTTATCAATTCCTTTTCTCAAAGATTGAGTACTTGAGGATGAAAATCATCGACATAGGAAGTTCGATGGATGAAAACCCTTTTGTCCATGTAAGGTGATTCCATCTAGAGATCACATTTGTGCTAATTATTGAGACTCATTTGAAGATTTCAATTTGTGAAAGATTGGATTGATCAATATTTGTAAGCAAATCAATTGATATTTAATTATTGACTTCTATGAAAGAACTTTTAAGCATTGTTGCTGCTATGCAGCCTTTTTATTTGTTGTTATTGGGTTTGTTCAGCTGCCATACCTCCTAATCTGTCACCATACAACATTATTCAGCTACCACACATCGTTTATTGTGGCTGTATAGCTTGGAGAGGTAGCCATACAGCCGTCAATCTGCTATATATCTACCCCAGCCGCCACCATTGGGTTTGATCTGCAATTTGTACAATTGTATGACACACTTGTGAGTTGCCATTTTTTGCTGAAATAGATAAAATAAAATTACCCCAGTTGCTTAACAATGTTTGTAAGGGTTTATTGCTGCTGTTACAAAAGTATATCTGCTAATTTCCATATTTATATCAGCATTTATTATTCAAGTTTGCTGCCTTCATTAATTATGTTTGGTATATGAGGGTTTCTATGTTTACATCAGCATTATTCATTGTCAAATCTATTGCAATATCCATGATATATTGATGTATGAGAATTTCCCCCATTTATTTCTTCTATTGATTACTTTTGATCAGCATTTACTGGAGTTGGCATTTCTTGTTCTATATTCTTGTTTTGTCTCATTATTGCATAAATCAGGATTTACATTTTTGTTTTGCATGCATATTCTATGAAAACTCCAGCTAGGGTCATTGCAAATATCCATAGAATGTGATATAATTCTGATAAATTGCATGGTAAGCTATTTGCATTAGAAAAATTGGAAAATAAGTTTTGTTTAGGAGAGGAATCAACCTCAAAAGAGTGTTTTGTTAATGAATTAAAATGAAAACAAACACAATCAAAGAATTATTTAGATGCTTCAACCACTTCTATGTCTAAGGAAAAGACATTATTTTTGTGGAAAGCAAGGTAATATAGAGAAAGATTGTAGAAAGAGGTTGGCATGCCCAAAGAAAAATGGAGAGCAAGACAATCTAGTTTGGTTGATGAAGAGGAGTGTGCCTTAGTGGGTTTCAAATCTAATCATTTAGGAAGGGATATTTGATTCTTTAATTTAGATGTTTAACGACCTGACCCTTCAGTAAAATAAGTTTTTTCCAATTTACATTGAAAGAGTAAATAAATGTGCTAACAAGTTATTGAATTATAATTTTTCTTTCCTTTATTGATAATATATGAACAATATATCATATTAAAATTTCAATAAAGATTCCATGTCATTACAATAACTTCACAAATACAAGCAACGAGAAAACGTACCTTAACTAACTTAGCTCCGATGAGCTTTAGAACAAATAGTAGTAAGAAGGTCCAGGAATCCACCTTTCAAATCTTGGTACTTTAGTAGCCTTCAAAGGAGGAGAAGCATCATTCAGGCGCTTTTCTACCAACCATGGACTTATAATGCTATCCCCCGCACATCTATCATATGATAGATGGCCCTCCCTTCATCGAAGAGATTGGTAGGGTAACCGATATTGTTAACCAACTGAGCATAGTGGTGTGTCCTACATAACTAGAACCTGTGCAATCCGACAAACTCTCGCTCTAGTATGTAATACGGGATCACAGTGAACTGACAGTGTAATCATCGCCCAGTCTAAGAGGATGTAGGTACATTACACTACTTTGATCAAAGTATTTCACACAGTATTTCTACTGAGGGTCAACTGTCACATACACTATTCAGGGTCGATTTGACTTAGGGCTATCTTACACTACGCATAGGTCTTTGTCTTTTAATGGGTAATCCGTACCTCAGACATCCTACATCATATTGTACTACTAGAAATGAATCAGCATAATCAAGTAATTCACATATCCCCTCCTATACTGGAAATCTTTATCCTAGGAGTAACTCAACTTACCTAAGTTAACCCAATAACTAAAGCTGAAGAATTTACTTGACTCTTGCCCTCATCTCAATCCTAGTATATAGTAGCTAATGAAAACAATACTCTCCTTATATGGAGATCATACAATTTAATGCAGAATACAACTAGAAAGCTACCATTCACTTCTTATGTACCAACGTTAAATACAAACATAAAACATCCTATGTCCCAACATCGCTTAGTATAATTAAATACCTATGTTGTACCTTATGTAATATTGTTGAATTCCTCAATCAAGTACTTTCTCCTATCATGGAGTACTTAAAGCCATAGTAACGGGACTCGCCCGGACTCGCCAGAACTCGGCAAGTCCTAAGCTGAGCACCCCTGGCTGGGTCCTGGGAGCCTGGACTTGTCGCTTCCCGGAGAGTCCCGAGCCCTAGACGGCCGGCGATAGCAAAAGAAAAAGTCAATAAAAAAACATCAAACTTATGTTTAATTTTTTTTTTTTGTCTTATATTATCTCCCCAACCCTAAAAACAACCTCATTTCATTCATTTGGCAAAATAGGAGGAGAAGAGAGAGTTGTGAAGAAAAATAGGAGGAGAAGAGAGGGCAACCAAGAAGCTGTTGAAGACAAATATAGGGCCATAGATCATTTGGGAAGCTTGATACCAACAAGGAGGTGTATTGAGAGCTCATTACCAATGATTGGAAGGAGTTTGCATTCCATTCCAAGCCAAATATAAGAGATAAGTTTGATTTTAATTGGTTTTTTTTGTGTTTTTTTAACAAATAATTTGTTGTAATTTGTAAAATCATTGTTTTCTTTTGTTTGCATTTGTTTTTTACAAACCCTACTTGCAACTTAAATAATTTTAGAAACCCTACTTATTATTGCAGCCACATTCATTTGCAAATCAAAGCATATTATTATTTTCACAATGTCCCAAACCCCAGGCATAAAAGACCTTGCTTGGAAACATGCTAAAATCTCTCCCGGAATGAAAAAAGAAGCAAAATGTAAATACTGCAAAACAATATATCATGGAGGCATAAATAGATTAAAATACCATATTGCACACATACCCATCCATGATGCAGTGGGCTGCCCTATAGCACCTCCTGAGGCTGTTCGTGAAGTGCAGGTGCAATTAGAAACTTTTGAAATGCAAAAAGAAATGAAAAGGAGACAAAAGCAGGAATTGGTGAGTTTGGGAGTTGGACAGAGACTTGGTGCTGTTGGAGATGCTTCTTCCATGCCTCCATACCGTCCTAGAGCTAGTGCTACTGCTTCTGCACCAGCTATGCCTATGCATACTCCTAGTGCTAGTGATACTACTATTGCTAGTGGTAGTGGCAATATTAGCATTGGCCCTAGAGTTCCTAAATCTAGGGTGGACTCATATTTTGTACCATGTACTACTCCTGGTTCCCAACCGTCGCTTGAGAGCATGGGTTGGAACAAGGACGCACATGATGTAGCAAAAAAGACAATTGCAAACTTTTGGTACTACTGCACCATTTCCTTCCATGTAGCCAGGTAAGTAATTCTTTTTCTTTTAATTGTTTTAAAATTTATATTTAAATTTAATTATTTTAGAATCTAGATGTATCTCATTACCGAATTCAAATTTAAAGTTAAAATCTTAAAAATTTTGATTTTACAATACTTATGTAAGTAACTTATTAATTTATTTATGCCATGTTTTAGGTCACCTTTTTGGCAAAACATGGTTGATGCCATAACCATATGTAGGGCGGGGTTCAAAGCCCCTTTTGAAGATGAATTAAAAGACCCACTTTTGACTCAAAAAGTGGTAGATGTGAAAGCACAATTAGAAGAGCAACGCGTGCAGTGGAGGAGGATTGGTTGCACCATCATGACTGATGGTTGGACCGATAGGAGAAATAGGATGTTGCTTAATTTTCTAGTGTCCTCCGGAGGTAATTGTACTTCCCTCAATGCATTGAAATTTGAATTTGATTTAGTGATTAATAATTTAATTTGGTTGATTTATGTTTTTTAATTTATTGTCTAATTGGTTTTGCTTATTCTTTCAAGTGACACCATCTTCATGAAGTCCATTGATGCTTTTTCCCAATTCAAAAATGCCACATACCTGTGTGAGGCTATAGAGGAGGTGATAGCTGATGTGGGGGAAGAGAATGTAGTGCAAGTGGTGACAGATAATGCAGCAAATTATGTTGCTGCTAGTAGATTATTGATGGAGAGGCACCCTACTTTATTTTGGACTCCATGTGCCGCCCATTGCCTTGACCTCATGATGGAGGATCTTGGCAAGCTCCCATGGATCAAAACATGTGTGGATGCAGCAAAACATTTGCAAATTTGTATACAAGCACACATGGGTGCTTAACCTTATGAGGCAATACACGGGGTTGAGGGAGTTGTCTCGTCCTGGCATCACTAGGTTTGCAACAAATTTTATCACATTGCAATCCTTAATTCGGTCAAAGGCAGCTTTAAGGTGCAAGTTTGTTGGTGAGGAGTGGTCTTTCTCATCCTTTTCTACAAGCACTGCAGGGATTGTTGTGGCTGATTGCATTTTTGATGAGCAAGGGTTTTGGACACCAGTGGAGGAGATTGTGAAGGTAAAATTTAATTCTTTATTATGTTTTAATTTTTAATCATATCTTACTTTTATTTGTTTATTTTCGTTCACACTTATTTTTGAAACATGTTTGCACTTTGCAATTTATTGAGCCCTTGCTAGTTCTCCTACGAGTTGCAAATGGGGAGAAGCCTGCAATGGGCTACATATATGAGGGCATGGATAGGGCCAAAGAAGCCATTAGATCAGTCTATGGTGGAGTTGAGGAGAAGTATCGTCCCATTTGGGATATCATTGATAGGAGATGGCAAAACCAACTTCATAGGCCCATCCATGCAGTCGCATGTTTCGTAAATCCGGCCTTCGCCGTGATCTCCGTGCAGATAGAGAAATTCTTAGTGGGCTCTACTCGACGATAGAGCGGATGTTGCCCGCTGTTACTACACAGATAGTGCAGAAGATAGATGCCTTCAGTAAGGCATAAGGAGACTTCTTTGCACATCAAATGTGCAAAGACAATAGGACAACATTACTACCAGGTAAAAATATATTTAAGGGCATAATTTTCATCTTTTTATATTGTATTTTGTTATTAAATGTTGAACTTGAACTTGAAAATTGAAATGAGATTGATTTTGTTTCTTTTTCTCATCTCAGATAGATGGTGGGAGTTGTTTGGTTCTGATACACAGAACCTGCAAAATATTGCCATTCATTTATTGAGCCAACCATGTAGTTCATCTGGTTGTGAGCGCAATTGGAGTATGTTTGAGCACATACACTCCAAGAAGCGCAATAGATTGATAGTGGAGAGGATGAATGACTTGGTATATGTTCATTACAACCTTTGGCTTAGATATAGGAAGCTTTTTGACCACAACAACACCCTAATCAATCTAGAGGAGGTTGATCCACAGTCTGAGTGGACCATTGAGGCTATAGATGCAGTCTTTAGTGACAAGGACCTTGATTGGGTGGAGCAGGCATTGAGAGAGGCTGAGGTTGTAGCCATAGCTGAGGGGGAGGCTAGAGCACGAGGAGACATAGCTGCTGTTGGTGAGAGTGGCATGGAGAGTCAAACAGAGGCAAAGACTATGGCTGCAACTGCAACATCATCCAAGACCCTTAGTCGCTTTCGTAGGAAGGATGCTGGCTCTACTGTGCCATAGAGTCATAGAATTATAGCTATTGTTTTGAATCTTTTGATATTTCATATTTGTATGGAACATTTGATGTTATGGATTTCATATTCCATGACTTTTGTATACATTTGACTAATTTTATATATCTAAGTATGTTATTTCCTTCAGCAACGCAACTACAATTTGTGTACTTTATACTTATGTGATCATTGTATACTTGTGTATGTGATCAAATTTGTTTTTATTTGTGTTGTATTCAATAAAGGGTGCTTGAAACAAGTTTTTTAATCCTTAAAAATCTCTTAATTTCTAGGTTTTTTTCAACTTTTTTTCATTTTGCCGAGTCTACACTGAGTCCGAGTGCCGAGTCCCCAAGTCCCGAGTCGAGTCACCGTAGCCGAGTCTGAGCCAAGTCCGAGTCTCATAACTATGCTTAAAACACATTATAATAGTAGCTTCAAGGTTTCAATACCTTTTATCTGAAAGCATACAAGATCAGCAAATAGTATTCGTGCAAACATCATTCTCTTACTATGGAGATCATTCAATTAATGCAATCTCACAAATATGCCTCTTCAACAAGTATATGCCTATTATGCTTTTATAGTATGTATGTATCTTTTAACCTTTCATAACAAGTAAATGCCTATTACATTTTCCATAGTAAGTATGCATCTATTAAATTGAACCTCTTTCAATGTGAAAGCACACCTTAAATAACTCTTTCATCATACTTAAATAGTGATTCCATTTCCCTCAAACAATTCCCTATCTAGCAACACAAAATCTAAAAACATATTTAAGAACTACTATTGCAATGATAGTAGAAGAATATCTCATGCCTGATTTCTAGTTTAATTCCAGATGATAAAGAATCAGTCTATCTTCTCAGCACTTGCTAGCACTCATCAATTTTTTTTCCACAACTCTATCTTTCTCTCTGAATTTATCTCTTCAGAAAATGGTAATCCAAACTGATTAATGGTTTCAACTTGACAGAAGATATGAACTCTCAGGTGAAATTGATGTACAAAATTAACTTCTTGGTTAATTCGGCTCTCATGAGAATGATAAAATTACTCTTGCTAGAATAAATGAACATAATGAATAATTTGATTGAGTGAAACAAAGATGATATTAAAATATGAATTGCCATGAATAATAAATCCTGAAGAATGGCGGCTATATATAGAGCCCTCTTGCCCAATGTATTCCACTTTAAATGGCATGTTACATGATAGGTCTGTGCTTTTGAATAATTCAAATGATAAGTGGCGGATTTTGAACCTCATACTCAACATTTCTGGAGGTGAATCGACCTCCATATTGACAACAATTAGAGAAAGTTTCAAACTTGCACATGTTCAAAAGAGGAAGAATCGACACCTACAGGTAATGGCACGATTCAACAGGTAAAGGCAATTGTTGATAATTACAGAGAAAAAGTCCCTCTCCGTTGCTCACCACATTCCCTACTTCCAGGCTGAAATCGACACAAAACAAGCTGCACCCCAATTTCTGAGACTCGGTCATGGTCATGCGCTTCTACAGGCGCGTGTTTCTTCATAGTTGGGTGTTTCATATTTCACGGCAAGGCTTCCAATAATTTGAAATATTAAATATTTTGATGAAACTTTATGAAGCATGATGTATTGCCAAATACATTACTTTATTGCATTCGATTTTCAGGGCTAATAATTTAAATATTCGGCTATGTTTAGCATGAACCCAATTTCCCATGATAAAATAAGAAACAAGTCAATTTCTTATGCTGGTATCAACAATAGAAAAATAATTCGATTTTTCAAATGTGAGATGATATTTAAATCAAAGATTGATTTTCATTAAATATTAATTATAGTTTTAAATATATAAAACATATTTATATTTAAATACCTTAGTATATAAATATATATCTATATGTTTTAATATAACTATAATCTTTAATATATAATTACATATATATATTTAAACAAATATAAATATATATTGTGAGCTAGTCAACATATCCAATATGTATTTTCATATATATATATATATATAAAGTTGTCAGGCAATAATAATATAATATTATTAATATCCACATAATAAAGGACGTGTGCATATACCAGTATATTCCCTATGTACACGTATACGTACGTATACCATATCAATACATTTGTATGGCATATCCATTAGCCAACTTACGCTTGTATCAACATGTCTTATACCTACGGATATGTGTATATACTATACACATGTATATATACTCACTTCCGATACATGCATCCATTCATGTTACCATCACAATGACCGTAAACAAGCACAAGGATTGACATCATATAAAACACACAAAAGAAGTCAAGACCTCTACTTGCAAAACATACAAGCTATGGATACCTTAAACTTAAACAAAACTGACTTGGTTTACTCAGTCTAAGGTGAAGTGTGTGTATGTTCAAATAGTTCACTTTACTGATTATCCGACCAAGCTCCTCTCCTGAGTGATACTTCCCCTCCCCCTGGAGATTGAACGTTTTCCTGCAACCACTAGCACATACCTTAGCAATCCTTTGTTCACAGCAATAAGCAGCATATATATATATATATATATATATAAACATCTTTAAAGTTAGAATAACAATACTTCAATAACCATGAATAACATCAATTGAGATAACATCAAATGAAACAACGCCAAATGAGATAACATACATATTGATAACAAGGTACAAGCATCTCCAAATTTCACATTACATTCATATTTACCCTATATAGTAATAGTAAAAAGTAACCTCACAACTTGGGATGTAACAAGATGTTAATAGTAATATGACTAAATAGTGTGATTAGGTTGTGATTTTTTGTTGAAGGCTCAAGTAGGACATATTGGTGATGCAAGGTCACATTATGTAGGGTTGTGGAGATGTCAAGATTGGATTGAATGAGGGTAAGTTCACAATCCAAAATCTTCTTTGATTTTCCTTTCTATTATTTAGATAACTAGTTTGTTTTCTCTTCATCATTGACGGGTTCTATATAGATCCCTTAAACTAGGGATATAAAAGGGGAGTACGCTACTAGTGTGAAGTTTATACTCTTCTTGTGAGCTGTCAAACCCACTTTATCACAGGCTATACAAGCTTGTTTCTAGTGGTTCCTATGCTGATTTGGACATAGGTCTTCGTTGGGGCAACACTCATACTTTACCACTCAGTCACACTCACTTGGCTAGTTGTATCACTAGTTATGGGGATTTCAAGGTTTTTCTTGGATAATAAGTAAATTTTCTAAACTTGAAAGCATGCAATAGATAGGATAAAAGTGCTCTCTTTATTGAAAATTTTATTAAATTGAGGGATTAAATTTTGATGTTTTTATATATAATCATAAAGGAAGAATTTTAGATTTGTTAATACACTAGTTATAAGTGAAAGACAGTTGTACTTGTGTTATAAAAATGCGTTGACATAGGCTATATCACAACATTTAGTGAATTTCAACTAAGAAATTCAAATTTTTTCGAATTTCAAACATTTACATAAAATTTGTTAAAATTCGGCAAAAAATTCATATGGAAAAAAGCACGTGTTTTTCATTAAAATATATTTTGGAAAAGTGTTATTTAAGGTTTTTGAAAACAATTTCTTAGGGTTTTCACTTTTCGACTTATTTTTGTTATAAATCACTGCTCGTGGATCATTCTAAGCACATAGTTTGTTTATGGTTTATATTTTATAAACGTGTCAATCCTTTTATGATGACTTCAAATTTATTTTGCAATGTTAAACTATTTTGTATAGTTGTCAGGATACTCCATTTTGGGAACATAGACAACATACCAGTCCCCGTACCCAAAATTTCTGATGAATCATTTACATATAAAATAGCCATCTTCTTATTCATTTAACTCACGTACCCTAATTTGATTGGCATCCCCATACCAGTACCAATACCCTACGTCTCCTGACAACTATGCTATTTTGATAATTTTGTGGATATATTACTTATACTTAAAAAAATAAAATTTGTATAAGACAAATTTAATGCCGATTTTTTTTTCGAATTTTTTACCCTTACCGAATTTCATTTTAATTTTATTGTTTGCGAATTCGAACCTTGTGACTTAGGACATAGGCAATACATGAAAAATATTGAAACATAACATTGTGCTTTATTAGTAAAAAAGGAAATGCATTCATTAACATAGTGATTAAAGATTAGTTGACAACTTGTCACTTATCTCTCTCACTATGTATTCACGCATTTCATTTTTTGATGTTAATGAAGAATAGTACAGCTGGCCTTTTTCTCTTCATATTTTGAGTTAGTCTCTTTATGCTTGTTTTCTTTTCTCCCATGAATATGACACTACAACAATAATGTGTAAGGCTGATTAGTTACAAGTTTTTGGAGTGTGCTTGTAGCAAGAATTAGGATGCCATTGTGTCAGTCAGGAAGGAACTTGGGAAACATATCTTACCGAAATCTATGTGATTAATGTAAAAGATGGAGATGGTTCTAAAAACTGTGTCTCATTCATAATTGTCTTTGAAATAATTCTATTAATAAAATTAACGAAGCAATGTGATGCTCATCATGCCATCACGTGTTTTGTTTCTTTATATACATGCATACTTATAGTGATATGATTTCTTTTTTTTTCCAATAATAATTCATATCAGTTAACATCTTAATCCATTTCATGTAGTTATGGGCTGTGAAGGCATGTCATGATCGTAATATCACCCACAGGGATATAAAACCAGGTTCCAATGCTCTTACTTCCCAACTTTTTCTTGAGTTTTAGGTAGCTAACAAATATTTCTCAATCATGTTCATAATGCTATCATATGTTGAAGTCAAATAAATAGAAATATTTTTACCTTAGTGTTTTCATCACAAACTGGAACCAAGTTGTGTTCAAAAGTTGAAGATGTTAGTTAAGGGACAAACTTCTGCACAAATTGTCTACAATCAATACTTCCTACGGCAGAAAATGGGAAGTCTGCAAAATTGTAGATATTCACAGTTATAACTTTCATTGACAACCACAGCACATAGTTGGTTTATCTTCTTTTGAACCTGTAGAAAAATAAAGATTAGCATATAAAGTTTCCTAAATTCGCTTAATATAGAGTCAACATTTAATATTCACTTACATATTTAGTTAGAACTTATAATATATTGTCATATGATACTTATATGCATCATCAAATTGTCAAGTAAAAGCAATGATTATCCTGCAGATATCTGGAAAAGGATAGTTGGTTTAAGGGGCTATGGATTCATCCTAGGAGAATGATATTCCTGATTCCTAGTTTTACATATTCTTATTTCGAACAGTTTAATTAGACCTCATATAATTGCTTGTACTAAACTGATGTTGATGTTGATGTTTTCTATATTTCCATTCTGTATGGAAGAAAATATGGTAATCTGCATGACAGATAAAGGTTCTGGTGACTGTCAAAGAGGTCTTTCGGGGAGAATCTGGCCCTATAATTTGACTATGTGAGTTATCACTGATGTCATTTGATGTTTGAAATGCTTGGTAATTGTAGCTTTACTGAGTTGCCTTTGTGCTTTAAATAGTCTTCTGCTTATACTTTATTTGATGTCATTCAAGAATATGTCAGAATCAGGGCAATATTTTTATTTGTTTTCAGGTCACTTTTTGAGTGACATGATTGGTTCATTTTAGTAGGACTAATCTTATTGAATTAGAAAATCATATCTAGGGTTTATAAGGATGCATTATATATCAAAGCACATGTTACATGGTTGTATAAAACAAAATATTGTCAGAACACTTGAAAGTGTACCTTCAAATATGATTGCAAAAGACCAATGTATACTCTGAATGTTGTTGATGTATGGGTATGAGGAAAATGCATAAGGCTTGAATCTGAGCATTTTTCAGCACTTAACCAGAAAGAGCTTCAATTGGAGTTTTTCATACATTACACAAAGATGTCATATACAAGCACAATTGAATTGCTACTTAAATATTTATAAAGGTATGCTAGGTTTTGATGAGCTTGTTTTGTATTTGATGTAGTTTCCCTCATTTATTGAATTTTTGTATCATGATTAAAATCAGGATTTAATGCACCATTTTGCATTCAATGTACTCATTATTTTTCTTTTTTTCGTATATTTTTATTGCTATTATTAGATTGGCTTCTGGAAACAGCGAACTGCACAATTTCCTTTTGTCCATTTCCTATGCTATGTTACTGCAAAGGCGTGATTTTCTGGTTGTCACGATGATTCATTTCTGCTTCATACGCCCACCTCCTTTATATTGCACTAAGAGACAAACTTGACTTAATACCTTATAAAACAGGTGTTTCCTCTTCAAATATTAAATCCTCAATATATGAAGAAACCGCAGCTTCCAGTATACAAGCAACTCTCGATAAAAAGAAAACCCATGATTTTCTCTTTTGGCATTAGCCCGCGTATTACAAAGTAACTTTCTCTTGCTTCCACGTTATTTCTCCCCTGATGCCACCTGTGCAATCTAAAGGGTCAAGTCTGTCCGAAACTCAACCATACGACATATTTCTTCATAACCACACCTAAAGGCATTTATCACCAATTTCAAATGGCTTCAAGAAAGAAGCATTGGTTACCAACAGATTTACTGCTTATGTATCTTATCAAACTTCCATTGTATGGTGCTGAAAGAGACAAAATTACAAGTTCGGCTTCTTAGGAAAGTGTCGATTATAACACTTATGGTTTCTGAAATAAACTGCTCCTGCTATGAATACCAAACACCCACAATTTTCAGTATTCATCTGCCTATTTTATTTACTGATAAATCCAACTTTTAGTAAATGACGGCTTGATTGTAAAAGCTTGTTGAACACTCTTCTTGGGTCTTTCTAGAAGATCAAGGAGTTCTATATAAAGGAGAGTTGAGAGCTCATTTGGTGAAGGTTGGATGAAGATATTGAAATTAGTTTTGGTTTTGGAGGAGAGTTATCTTCTCAGGGTTTGTGAGGATGGAAACCCTTGCAAGCAACATTCTCTATGCTGTTGAAAGATATAGTATGGAGAATTCTTGGTGATTTCACTTCAGGAATCACAGGTGAGCTTCATTACAGATTGAGACTTACAGTTTGGGCATCAAAGTTATATTTCAGATTGAAGAGTTCGTATTGTAGGGAAAATTTGAATACACTAGCAACAGATTTAAGAAGTTTCAGTGCCTTTATTGCTGGCCGTACCATCTTCCTAGGCTGGCCATACATTTTGGAGAGAAGGCTGATCGTTTGCAAGGGCGACTAGGGTTTCTAGAGTTTGTAATGCTTCATTTGGGGTCATCCAAGGTTGGACAGCTTCGAGCGTGCAACTTTTTTGCCATTGGAGGTGATTCTTGCAGTTGGCGTCCATTTTAGAGGGTTCTTCAAGCACATTTCTCTTGTGAGTTCCAAAATTGTAACTCCCAGATTTTCTAGGTATTGTTGATTTAGATATTAGGGGATATTTTATGAATTGGGTTATCATTATTTTGGTAAAAGGCTAAGTATTTAAGCTTGTAGAAAAATCTGGAATTTTCAGCTATAAACCCTCTATGTAGTATTCACTTTTGAGTTGAAAGTTTAAATGCAATATCTTCTATTTTTGCTGCAATATATTGTTGTATGAACCATTGTTAAAACATTTCAAAATGCTCATCAAAAACACAAAAAAGCCAAGTGCAAACGGGGTGGCATACTACATATGCACAATGCGTAATGACTACTCTTCAAATTAGGAGGGGAAGCTCCCTCTTTTGCTGATATGCGTGGAAAAGTAAATGTTCTAAATCCTATCTTTTTGACTCAGCTAGTAAAGGCACAAGGTTAAGAAAACCAATACATTGCAGCTAAGGTTTTTCTCTGGTTTTGCAGATCTTAACTACAACTGACTTAATGCTTGAATCTATCCTATTTCCTCAAGGGAAACAAAGCATGAGGACTTAGGAGCAGGGAATGTTTAGACGATAAAATTTATAATAGGATTCCCAAGGAGGTAAAATACTCTATTCAAGGTGTAGGCTGAAATAAAGGTTATTGAGAATGACAACAAATGGTAAACTAGTATTCAGGATTCTCAAGGAGGTAAAATACTCTATCCGAGGTGTAGGCTGAAAGTAGGCTACTAGAAATGAACACTAAATGGCAAGCTCGATCATAGGATTCCCAAGGAGGTAAAATACTCTATTCGAGATGTAGGCTGCAAACAAGATTACTAGAAACGACATCAAACGATAATCTTCTTCTCTAAAGTCCCAAGGAGGTAAAATACTCTATCCGAGGTGTAGATATGAAATAAAGCTTAATAATCACAACAAGAAATATTAACTGGGACAACAAATTGCAGAACGAGACACGCATACAATGAACGATCAAACCAACAATTATATTTAACTAAGTGAACAGATATGAATAGTGATACTACCGGAAAGGTGGGCTCAACATGTTCGCTATCACGAGCAAAAGTTAAAATACAAATGAGAAAGGGTGCTCTTATTTATAGAAGCTCAGAGGAGTAGGGAACCCTAAAATCTCCTCGAGTTAACATGAGTCTTGCAAGCATGCAATATTTATTCTTAAGTCTACATGTATGCAACTTAACAGTTAACTGGAAAAACTACCTCAGTTAACTGATTCTAAACTAAACTAATTGGACTGTGCAACACGCAAGTCCTTATTGATATGCAAGTTAACTGACAACTAATATCAGTTAACTGAAACTAAAAACTAAATGAGAACTCCAACTATACATAGAAGACTCCAAAATAGACATGCCATGATATGCGAGACAACGAGTTAACTTGGAAAGAGGCGTCAAGTTTAACTCCTGTGTCTAATGTCTACCTTGAAAGGGTGGAACATCCTAATCTGTAGTTCATTGGCCGTGATCTCGAGCAATTAACCCCTCCACGAGTTTGTTGATAGCATCACCATCTGGAGATCATCACATGTCTTAATTGTCAATTCATTGCTTGCTAGCGACTTGAGCAATCCTAGAAATATCTGCACACTTCGACTGACAGTTCATTGATTGGTAACTCTGGCGGCTTTGCACAACTAGGAGGATTCTGCACAAATCTCGTGAAGACGACAATTGCCGAAAACCTCAACTAGTTGGCCAAAGAGCTAGGCGCCCCTGGCTTATAGAGGTACAATTTGATATTTGGACTTTTATTTTCCCTCCATTTTACGTGCTCGCAAGATCATCTGCCATAGTTGCTCAGTATGTCTTATGGACCTACGAATGGATGCATCGCAGATATGGACTAAATCTGAAGAGATCCCTCGGAAACAGTTTCTGCAAATTCTATCATCTGATAGGTCTAATTCAAGGGTGCCCCTGAGCACAGGGGTGCAAATTCTGAACTTTGACTATCATCTTTGACATGTAAATCCTCTGTAACTTCTGCTTTTGCCTTCAATTGCCGGAGTTTCACAAACTTGATTGATTCGCTTGATGGCTTGCTGCAAAGCTGACATAATTCTAGAGAGAATGAATGTATTTACAGCCACTGATAACTGCATTTGGGCCTTGAAATTGAAGGGCGCCCCTGGCCCGCATGGTCACAAATGTCACTAGATTCGGTAGTTTTCAGATGATTTTCACCATTTCCGCCTCTCGCCATCACCATGTCATCTGTTGAGTTGACAACGTTGAAGAATTATTGCCGCTGATGCGAGTGCATGACAGTATTTCACCATTTTTTACGTGTACGGACACTGCAAAGTTGACTTCCATGTTGATTGCACAAGTATCTCCCGCATTGAAAGTGAAGTGTTTCCAGACAATATTTTTTACAATTTTCACCATTTGAAAATCCCCTTCATCGCGAAGCATCTTTTTCAGCATCTTTCACCACAAAATCTTCTGCGATGAATTTCAGGCTTAGATTTTGACACCTGGTACTAGCCAACTGCCATTGATGACCTCGAAGGTCCTAACTTTTCTCCTGAAAAAGTGAAAACTACCCAGCAGGCCTAAATTGACTTTTAACTGAAACTAACTTCACCACTGTGATCGTGATGTGAAATGAGCCAATCAAAATAATTTTCAGTCAATTTTGACAAGATTCAAATTTTTAGGTTTTTTTTGCCTAAAAATAGGGGTCCAAAAACCTTAATTTTCATATTTTCAAATATTGCCAGTATCTACAAACATTAAACCCACAAAAAGCCCATACTTGGATTGCCCAAAAACTGAGTTTTGATGACACTTTTACAAAATTTAGACCATTTTAATCAAAATGCCTTAATGAAGCATAAATTTGGTTTGGGTACAACAAACATTAACATCAACAAATATAATTTTTTTAATTTTTAAACTTAAATTACACCCTTAATAGACTTACTTGGCTACTCTTGTTTATGTCTTGCACAAAGATGTCTCCTTATGCAAGTTTGTTGATCTCAATCTCAAAGATTATCTTTGCTCCAAGCTAAGGATCAAGTACCATCCACTCTATGACAGTGTAGAGCCCATTCTAAACCTCTTCATCAATCTTGAAATATGAACGAAATTAGAATGCTAGATTTAAGAAATAGGCAACTACATGTAAGGGCTTGTGAAGCTAAAGATGCAATTTGATGCATGAGCATCCCGGGAAAACAAGCTATCTAGCATCAACCAAAAAAATGATTAAATTTAATTTTGCCTTTTGTTTTTTTTTCCATGTTTATGAATAAATTAAAAATGCAAGCCAACATTTAATAAATAATTTGGTTACAGCTTGTTGGCAAGTTGGTTATGCAAATTATTATTATTATCTTTTTGCCCTTTCAAAGCACATTCCAGCAAATGCTTTCTTGGGCGTTGGAATTGGAAGTTGGAGAGAAAGCATAAAAAAATAAATTCTTTATTTCCTTGTTTAGTTATTTTCTTCCAAGCTTGGAATTGAGGAGCCATTGGTAAATATTCTTTGTGAATGTGGAAGCTGGAAAGTTGGGCATGGAATTTTGGAAGTGGTCTCTCATCCATGGTTTGTGAATTCCAGAGGTATTGCTGCAGCTGGAAGTGTTTATGTATGTAGAATGTGGAATTGGAGAAGGATCTTCAAGAAAGTGGAGTTTTGCAGGCAAGATTGTTGTGGAAAAGACCAATGATGTTGTGATTGGTTTTACTTGCTGTAGCTTGCTATTCTAAATCTAATATAAATCAGATTTGTTGAGGTTTGCATCAGCCATAAGGCTTCATAACTTTGTAGTTCCATATTTCTTTGTGATTTGCCAATAGCTGGAGAATTTTGTAATGAAATTTGAAGACTAGTTTTCTTGAAATTCTTGCAAGCTTTGTGTTTGATTTTTATTTAATTATTGAAAGTTATAAAGAAAGGACTTGCTGACCCCTTTGAAATAAGGAATAATGTGCAACTGGTGACAGAACAGAGGAAGGTTGTAGATACAACTTGAAATGTGATGGTGATTTTTTTTTCAACTTATTGATGTAATGAATTCAGTTGAATAAAATAAGAATCTCGTTGCAATATTTGTTAGGATGATTAATTTTGTGGACAAAGTTGTCTGTGTTATTTGTGTGTGGAAGTGGATGTGTTTGAGAAAGAGGGAGTACCTGCTTGCATTATTTGGTATTAGAGTAGTGGATCTTGAGAGTGGAGAGGATCCACTGGGACTTGCGGGAGAGTGAAGCAGTTGTGGAGAGCTCGTGAGGATTGTTGTAGGTAGAGAAGCCCTGAGCAATCGAGAGCTAGGGAGACACTAAATAATTTGTTTTGTAGATTGAGAGTGTGATGACAGATTGCAGAGCATGAGGTGAGAATTGTGGAAGATTGCAGCAGTTGAGATGGGTATAGTCAAAAGGAAGAAGCTTGTGATTTGGGAAGCGTGGAGATGGTACAAAAAAAATCATACATGGAGGATGATCAAAAATATAAACAAGCTACTGGATAATCTGGAAAAATTGGAGGCACAGCTGAGTGAACAAAAAGACATGACTAAAGAAGATAATGATGGAGTGAACAGCGAAGAGCCTGCAGTAGAGGTCGTCGAAGAGGAGGAAAATGAAGATACAGTGATGGAATGTGAAAAGGTTGTAGTGAAGGATGAGGAAGAAGATTAGTTATCACAGATTTTGGCGGTGGAGAGTGAATGGTTGGAAAAAATTACAGTGATTGAAAGTGGGAAGACAAGCATCAGAGTGAAGAAAGTAGATGTTACTGATGCATCTGATGGTAAATTTACAGCAGCGTTTGAAGAGGTAAATCTTGTTGCATTTTGTGTTGATTCTTTAGTACTTACATTTGAGGTAGTTAAGGTTGAAGAGTGTGGAGAAGAACCTATGGACATCTTCAATTTCCATAAGGTATTTGATGAAGATTTGTATATAGCAGACTATAATATGTGTGACATGAGAGTTTCGTGGAGGAGGCCGGTTACTAGAGGGTTGGATCCCACGAAGGAGAGAAGAAAAATAATTTGGCGGAGGAGGACGACACATGGTGGATGTGAATCCACTAGAGGAGAGTAGTGTGGTGAATGGAGTTGTGGGAGGAAGATGGCAGTTGTTCCAGCATGGTGTTGGAACAGGAGGAAAAAGAATTAATCTTGTGCACTTATCCTAGCGATGGAGTTCGCTGCAGGTTGCATTCAAGCTGGAAGAGTAGTTTGACTACTCAACTCCACCTTTGTGAGCCTATGCTCACAAATTTCCTACCCGATGTGTTCGATGCATGCAGGAGCATCCTAGGAAAACAAGCTATCCAACATCAACCAAAAAATGATTTTGTTTAATTTTGCCTTTTGTTTGCTTTTTCATGTTGTTGATGAATAAATTAAAAATGCAAGCCAACATTTAAAAAATAATTTGGTTACAGCTTGTTGGCAAGTTGGTTATGCAAATTATTTTTGCCTTTTCAAAGCACATTCTAGCAAATGCTTTCTTGGGAGTTGGAATTGGAAGTTGGAGAGAAAGCATAAAAAAGTAAATTCTTTATTTCCTTGTTTAATTATTTTCTTCTAAGCTTAGAATTGAGGAGTCATTGGTAAATATTCTTGGTGAATGTGGAAGCTGGAAGGTTGGGCGTGGAATTTTGGAAGCAGTCTCCCATCCATGGTTTTTGAATTACAAAGGTATTGCTGCAGTTGGCAGTGTTTATGTATGTAGAATGAAGAATTGGACAGGGATCTTCAGCAGAGTGGAGTTTTGCAAGAAATATTGTTGTGGAAAAGACTAGTGATGTTTTGATTGGTTTTACTTGCTGTAGCTTTCTGTTCTAAATCTGATATAAATCAGATTTGTTGAGGTTTGCATCAGCCATAAGGCTGCGTAGCTTTGTATTTCCATATTTCTTTGTAATTTGCAAATAGCTAGAGAATTTTGTAATGAAATTTGAAGACAAGTTTTCTTGAAATTCTTGCAGTTCAAGCTTTGTGTTTGATTTTTTATTTAATTATTGAAAGTTAGAAAGAAAGGACTTGTTGGTCCCTTTGAAATAAGGAATAATGTGCAGTTGGTGACAGAACAGAGGAAGGTTGTAGATACAACTTGAAATGTGATGGTGATTTTTTTTTCAGCTTGTTGATGTAATGGATCTAGTTGAATAAAATAATAATCTTGTTGCAATCTTTGTTTGGATGATGTTTAATTTTGTGGGCAAAGAGTTTCCTGTGTGATTTGTGTTAGTGTTTCTTAGATCAGACTGAACAATACAAGTAATTAAATAATTGCAACACATAAGACAATGAACACAACAAGATACCCTGGGAAAACCCTCCTCTTGAGGGAGAAAAACCCAGCAAATGATCTCTTCTATAATGTAGAACAACTAGCAGAAATCTGCTTACAACTCAGGCCCAACAATGGCCAATAAAGAATGTAATGAGGTCGCACCTCTCCTAGATACACAAGATACAAATGAATATCTTCTTCCTTGAAATCGGACTACTGCTGCAAATGTGAATTCTGCTCTTGATCATAAATGCAAACTTGCTTGAGATAGGATTCCTTACAATGATAAAGTGACCTTGTATATATACATCATAAGGCGCCTCTTGACTTAGGTCGGCCTCTTTAGGAAAATACAATAAATGATAACAAATAAAATATCTTGAAGTCGGCTCTTTGCTTTATTTAGATATTGGGAACATGAATTAAATAGCCGAAGGCTATTCATTTAATTCATGTGTTCTTTGTGCGGATGAAGTGAAGACCACAGCTGCAATAACATCAACAATTTGTGTGTGGAAGTGGATGTGTTTGGGCAAGATGGAGTACCTGCTTGCATCACAATTGCCGATCAATCATTTCCTACATGAGACAATACCTATCCTCAACCCCATCATAAGTGGATCTAATGGCCTCTTTGACCCTATCTATACCCTCCTATATATAGCCCATTGTGGAATTCTTTCCATCAACAATTCAAAAGAGACAACTAAAGGCTCTATGAGCTTCAATTATCACTAATCACTAATAATTTAATATAAATAAATTTGAACAAAAATAAACAAATAGAATTGAAATATGAACTAACTTTTCCAATCTCCATCAGAAATAAGAAACTATGCTCAACAAAATCTAATCAATTACATCAACCATTACATTAGTCTTAGAATATGATCATGTAGACCACTCATTAACAAATATGCACTTCAAAGTAGCCTTTGGCCAAAATAAAAACTGCAATGTGATAAAGTTTGTTGCAAAGAAGGTTATTTTTGTACGAGTCAACTCTTTCTTCTTTGTAAATTTCCTCATTAAGGACCCAGCCATGGTTATATATGTATTTGCGAATATTTTTACCATGCTCCACACATACTTTAATCCATAGATTACATACTCTTTGAGTAGCCGAGTAATCTCCAAAAAATTTGCATGCTGAGTAATCTCTGCTTTTACTCTCGGGCAGTATGCAAATGGATTTTCTCCCATCAAATTATCGAGTAATCACCAGTAGCTTGCAAAAAACCCACAAACTTGGCAAGTTTGTGTGTGTATAAATATATTTGTGTGTGTATATGCATCCAGACTTGGCATCCTGTGTATGTTTATAGATATGTTACATGTATGTGTGCACAGTGCAGTCCTGAGTATACACATACATAAATATCCACATACATTTGCCGAGTATTTTCTGAGTATTTGCCGAGTTTTCCCCGAGTCAATTCTTTTGGGCTTGCCGAGTACTCTCCGATTCCGAGTATGTAAACTATGCTTTAATCTATGAGAATTTTCCAAAATCCTTTAATATAAGGTCAAGGAAATGAGTAGCACAAGGAATCTAGAATAAAGATGGCTGCCTATCCATGAGAAGTCTAGGTGCAACAACATAATGGGTTGTATTATCTATAATTATTTGTACAACATTTTCCTGACCCACCTCAACTAAGACTCCCTACAAAACCTCACAAAGGAATTCAATATTTTATGTGTTTACTAAAACATCAATGGATTCGAGAAAAAATATGCCATGTGAAAAAGAAACAATGAAATTTGAAATGCTAACATCAATGGGCTTTAGGAAATACAATCGCTTGAGGAAAACACAATCAAATTTAGCAATATTCTACTTCTATGTATCCAACCATCGGTCATGATGGTGCAACCCTTCTACCATATCTCACATTGTTTATTAATTGTAGCATTCATATTAGCCACCTTTTTAGTCAAAATTAAACCATTTATCTCCTCATCAGTAAGGGCTTTGAATCTCACCCCAAAAATAGTAATGGCACCTACCATATTTTCCCAATAAGTAGACCTAAAACAAATAAAATAATTATTCAAATGTTTAGAGTTTAAATTCTTCAAGTACAAAACCCTAAATTTGGAAATTCAAGAGACAAAGAAATCAAAAGAAATACTTTAAAACAAAAATAATAATTAACTATTCAAATACATGAAATGGAATGGTACAATAAAACCAAGTCTCTAATTGCACTCCTTGCTACATCTTGTCTACATCTTGTTTGTCCTTATTCCAACCCATGCTGTCAAGTGATGGTTGAGAACTTGAAGTAGTGCATGGTATAATATATGAATCTAATTTAGATCCACAAACGGTAGGCCCAACACTAATACTACCACTACCACTCTAAGATCTAGAAAATGGAGGAACCAAATAAGAAAAGTATCTACAAATGGCTGCTTTTCAGCACACTTTAGCATCTTGACATGGTATTTGTGGGAGGTGATATCTCAATCAGTTAATGCCTCCCCCAAGCTTTTTTGTCTTGCAATGTACACAAGTTATCTCCCTTTTCTTTAACTCAAGGATAACATGTTTTCAACAAGGGTCCTTTCTAATTGAGGCCCACATTGGAACAATTTACAAATATGAAGTATGTTGTAGAAAAAATAAATGGAAAATATACTAAGTAATCAACATTTATGATTCTAGTGGTTCTCTTTCTGTTCTGCTTCTTCTGTTGTGCTATTTTGTCTAGCTGCTGCTCTATAGTCTGATGTTCTTCTGTAAGGATCAGGGTCCTTTCCCTGCTTAATCAATCAAAAACATTTATGATTCTAGTTAAATTAAGATAAAAAACAAAAAAATAGTTAGAATTTGTTGCTATAAATTTTTTTTTTACAAAAAAAGCAAGGCTTTTGTTCATAAAAAAAGATTAATGATAGCTATGGTTTTCTCTTTGTTCTATGAACCTTTCTTTTGAAAATGTAGAAGACAAATAAAAATTTTATTTAAAAAAACTTTAAAAACTAAATTACCTTTTCAAACATACTTGAGATCGATGGTGTGTTGTAAATCAACAATGGGCTCTCCTAAATGCTTCATAAGCTCTTTTATTGCTAAAAACCTACTCAAATGGTATTCAATCAATGTGTGTTGCTCAACTTGTGTGTTGGTTTTTTCTTCTATGGGATGTTGTTTTGGCTCCAATACTCTTATTTTTATTTCCTTTCATTGTACTTGCAAATGAAATGAGTGTGCTTTTAGAATGTAGGAGTTCATTTTAAGTGTTCAGGTTTTAATTTTTCTATTTGTTTTCTTTTTTCTTTTCAGTCATTGGTCAATTCTACAATAAGTCTATCTAGACTTTCCAAGACCCGAGACTTCTTTTGAGCTACTTGTGGGATTCAATGATTCTTGGCAAGTCTTGATTCTTGTAACAGTGGTTAAAACCCATGAGAGGAGAGGGAGATAGAGAGAGAAGAAGTTGGAGGAAGATGTCGGATTTTGGTGGATAGAGATCCACAAGAGGAATGGAAGTGAAAGGCCAAACTTTGTAACGACCCCATCCTTGGGTAATTAAATTTTTTCCAACATTTCACTATATAAAAGTAACAAGTAAGAAAGACATTACAATCAAATTCTTCCTTTCTTTATTGATAAATACTTGCAAGTTAAAATATATATTTCCACATGAATTCCATTTTCATTGCAAATATAAATCGGAGTACAAAAGTAAAACAATTACATACATAGCTCGTAAGCTTTAGCACAAATAGTAGTAAGACGGTCCAGGTTCCCTTCCTTTCAAATCTTGGTGTATCCGTCGCCTGCAGTGGAGGAAAAACATCACTCAGGCGCTTTTCTGCCAACCATGGACTGTTAATGCGGTCCCTCGCACATCCATCATTCGATGGATGGCCCTCCCTTCGAACGAAGAGATTGGTAAAGTATCCGGTTGCGACAACCCAACTGAGCATAGTGTTGTGTCCTATACATCTAGAACTTGCTATTTCACAATCCCGAACTAGCATGATGGATCACAATGAACTGACAATGTAGTCTCAACTATTTCACATCTAAGTGGATGTCGTACCTTCCACTACTTTGGCCAAAGTATTCACATTCAGTAGTTCGAATGAAGGTCATCTATCATATACACTACTTAGGGCCGATTTGACTTAAGGCTATCTTACACTATGCGTAGGCTTTAGTCCTTCACTAGATTGTCAATCATCCTAGACTATCCTACCTCAATCTAATCTAAGACAACAAATATAGGTTCAAGTCCTTCACTGGATTATCAATCATCCCAGACCAACCTACAACATTCTACTAAGTAATTTACACAAGATAGGTATATCCTGTTTCAGACAATCTACCCTCAAACAATCTACTTAGAAATGAAACAGTCTACAAGGGTCTTATACCATTCCTCCTAATCAGGAAATCTTTATCCTAGGAGTACTTTTAGCTTACCTCAATTATCCCTATAACTTAAGCTGAAAAAGACCTTTCTAGACCACTATCTTCATTTCATTCCTAGTATATGATAACTAGATAACCCTTATTCTCTATATACGAAGATAATACACACAATGTGGTTACATAAATATGCCCTTTTACTCTTTCACTAGAAGTAAATGCAATCATTAACACATTTACAATGTGGTTACAAAAATATGCCCTTTTACTCTTTCACTAGAAGTAAATGCAATCATTAACACATTTACAATGTGGTTACAAAAATATGCCCTTTTACTCTTTTTCTAGAAGTAAATGCATTCATTAACATATTATCTATATGATTCTATTCAAGCACTTGCCATTCAATTTCTAATAAAAGTCAAACAATCCTTTATCTAGTTTATTTCCTAGATTCAGCAGAAGTATTAAGAGAAAGAAAACACAATAAGAAATTCTCATGCTTGTATAAGCTTCTTTCCAACTGGAAGTAATCAATTCCTCACACTGCCAATGTATACAGTTGTGTTTGATGACCAATTTGAAGGTGAATGCTTCCAACTAAATTCCTTTCTCCCTTTCTCAAAGGTGCTCTCTTTATTGAATATCTTACTCAGTTGCTATTACCTCTGTTTTTCTCTAAGGCTCAGAATGACTGAACAATGGTGAATGGTAATGCTAGTTACTGTCAAAATGGTTACTACAACAATTGCGTACATGTATTTATGCAGCAATGAATTTCATAAGGCTGAAACAGAATGGCAATGGGGATTTGTGGCTCTCTAAACAAATTCGAATATAGCAATAACAGATTGTGGCTCTTAGGAAACGAATTCGGGTATACCAAATGACAATATGTGAATTCCTAAAAATGCCAAGGAGAAGAGCTCTATATATAGGTTTCGAATTCTCATGCCTGCTAACATTTTGGCATGAGAATTGACACCTATATATATTTGAAAATGTCAATTTACGCAGTGGCAGCTATTTAGCAAATTACTCAACAAATTTAGAGATGATTCGACCTTTATCGAGGGAGAACTTTTCAACTTACAAATGGTAAAATGCGAATGAAAGACACCTACAGGCGTACTCAACCTGGGTGCCCAAAAATGGCGGATGATGTTCATTGCAGAAAACGTCAGTGGTAGAATGCGTCCCATCTGGCTTTTCTCCCAACCTCCTCACGCATTTCCAGAATGGCAGATGGCAAGCTGCGACCTAGTCTCCTGGCGTGGGTTTTGTAGCCGCAGGTTTTCCGTTTTTTTTTTTCAAATTTCGAACTTTGCACATAACGTTTGAAGTTTGGCGTATTTCATAGTGAAGGAAATTCACATTTAGCTTTATTTCATAGCTAACAAACATTCGATAAACCTCATATGGTTTTAATAAAAAAATAAAACATTTATTTATTTCTCATTCTCATATTTCATACGGGTTTTCTCCAAAAGACTATAGAAGTCGAATTTATTTACTTTCTCATGGTAAATATATAAATTATTTACCAAGTGACAATAGAAGTCAAATTCATTTATTTTCCAAGATCTTATTTATTTGAAATATAAATAAATTATTATATATTTAAATTATATAAATTCATATATAATATTATTTCTCCAGAAATTCTCTATATAACATTAACTCTAATTAAAAGAATTAAATCTTTTAATTTTTACACTAAGAGTTTTAAAATATTTATCTAGATACATTTACATATTTTAATATATAAATATTATTATAGTTCTTTCAAATATTAAATATATAAATATTAAAATACCCGAGTATTTAATATACTTATATATCTTAATATAACTATAATAATATTATATATAATTACATATATAAATATACATATACATATATAATTGTTGATTATATATATATTCTATGAGCTAGTCAGCGTACTTTCAAAATATATATCTGTGTATGTATATATAAATTCCAGGCAAATATTTAATATTCCACATTATCGGACGTACGCTTATAAACATATATATACCATACATGTGTTTATATGCTTACTTCGGACATTCACATCCAAACATGATACCACCAAGACGATCATAATCTCACAATTAAGCACAAGGATAAACTTCACATATAGAAACAGTCAAGACCTCTACTTGCAAGACATACAAGTTATGGATGACTTACCTTATACTCATACAAAACTAACTTGGTTTACTCAGTCTAAGGTGTGTGTGTGTATGCTCAATTGATTTACCTTACCAGTTACCCAACCAAGCTCCTCTCCCGAGTGATATCTCCCCTGTGCCTGGAGGAATGGTTCCTGTTCCTACAACCATAGACATACAATCTTGACAGTTACTTGTTCTCAACATCAACAGTATACAAAACATCTTAAGTTAGAATATTCATAATTCAATACTATGCATGCAACATTCGTCAAAGATAGCATCAATAGAAGTATCAATCAAATGAGACAATCATTTAAATAGAGCACATTCATTTTGATAACAAAAACACGTTTTATTCATCTCAAAGATTCAAACATTACAATCAATTGCCTTATGCAATAGTAGCTATACAATCAGGGTGTAACAAACTTAGTATAGGAGGTCAAGATATGGCCTGGCCAAGAGCTAGAAGAGGCAAAGCGAATGTTTCTTCTGATGTACCTAAATTTGGCTATGCAACATACTAAGCTTTGTATGTGTTGTACCCATACTAAATTTTTGTTTCAATAAGGCATTTTGCTTAAAATGATCCAGATCATGCAAAATTGTTGTCAAAAGTATGTTTTAGGTCAAACAAAATATAGGTTTTTTTTGGGTTTGTGTCAACGAAGATACTTGCAAATTTCTGAAAATTTGAAAATTAGGGTTTCAAACCCCTATTTTTAGGAAAACCCTAAAAAATAGGACCTTTCTAGAAATGATTGAAAATGATTTTGATAAGATAATTTGACTTCACGATCACACCGGTCAAGTCAAAATCACCAAAAAAATTGTTTTACTTTGGTGGGTCTATTTTCATTTTTTGGGAAGAAAGCTAGGACCTTTGTAGCCATTAATGGCAGAATGGCCAGTACCAGGTTGTAAAATCTAAGCCTCAAAATCTTCAACGAAGAATCCATGGTGAAAATGCTCGAAAAATGCTCTGTGATGAAGGGGATTTTCAAAAGTGATTTTCTTTTTAAAATTGGCCAAGTTTGGAAAATGCACGCCTTGCTACCAAAAGGAGGCTATGCAATCAAATGCTTTAGTCATTTTTCCAACACTTGTACACTCAACATGATGAAGGTGATTGCTAGGATGCACGCATCCGCATTGTCAACGACAAAGCTCAAATTAGTCAAGCTACGGCGAATGCAAAGCGTGAAGAGATGAAGGTTTTCAAAGAAAATGATGAAACCACAACTAAAAGTGCCCCTGCAGGCCAGGGATTCCCTTAAATTCAAAGGGTCAAAGGCAGTCATCAAATTTTACCAAGGCAGCCATCTCCTTCGTGTTTCTGCTGGCTTTCCGACGCATCATCAAGCAAGGTCACCTGATTCATTGATCACCAGCAAACATAAGCGAAGTCAGGAAATGCTACAAGCAAGTACTATCAAAAATGACAATCAAACATGAAATGGGCACCCTTGCTAGCCAGGGGCGCCCAAGGATGAGATGATCCAAATGCCACTTTTGAGTGAACTTGTCTTCTGGTGATCTCCTCGATGTCAGCTCAACTGTTCAAGGAACCTGATCGCTAGTCTGCGAGACACATGAAATGACAACAATTGTTGATCGTTAGAGCATACAAATAGAGGGAAAATCAATGCACATCAAGACAAAGGAGCTCCTGCTAGCTAGGGGCGCCCATAATTTTAAGCTACCTGTTGAATTTTTCAACAACTACTTTCTGCAAGGCATCTGTTCAGCGCTCTCTCAGCTTCGCGATCAACCCAGTTGTATGTTCATAGGACCTGTCAAGCATTTGCAAACGAGGATCAAGCAAAAAACACCAAAGGTGAAGGCGAGATGAAAGACATGAAAAATTAACTAAGTGTCAAGGAAAATGCACCTTCCTAGAAATAGGCGCCCAACTTTTTGGGCAATCAGATTCAATCTGCAAGCTCAGTGACCTTTAGGATGAACTTCTCCGTTTTGATCAATCTCAACAATGACACCGTCAGCAAAGACAACAAACAAATCAAACATTTGACGACAGAGATTAAACAAGGGTAGTTCGTGGAAGATTGCAAAGTAAAAAGTATGTCACAAAAAGCCAAAAGAACCCCTACGGCCAGGGGCGCCCAAGCTTTTGAGGCACCTAAATCAACTTTCAGGATTCACAAAGCCAGTCATCCTGTTCGGGACTGAACTAGTTATCCATCCCATGTTTTAGCAAAATCACCAGAATCATCAGTCATCAATGATCTAAGATCAGAGCATGAAGGGTGAAACTGGAGGAATTGAAGAACACTTGGGAAATTGACAAAGTCTGGTGAAAACTGCACCCTCTTGGGAAAAGGCGCCCAAGAATCAGAGGCATCAGACTCAGGTTTTGAGGTTTGCAACTCCCTTGCACACTTCATCAGAGTTGCTTCATCTCAGTAGTGGATCTGTCAGCAAAATTTCAAGATAAACTGAGCAACTAGAATCAAGGATCGAACGGAGGCATTTCATCACAAAAAAATATTTGAAAAGTGTTCAACTCTTCAAAGGGACACCTAAAGTCAAAGAAAGGCTCAGTTGACTGAAGTTGATTGTTTTAGAAGCCTTTATATGGCCAAAACGTCCCCAAATTGGAGGAAATTAGTGTTGTGAACTCCAGATCAAGCAGAAATACTCCTCCATCATGAGTTGGCGCTCAAGCTTGATTGCTTCAACACCAAATCATTATATATCAAGCCGAGGCATCACAATTCATTATCTTTCTTTGCAGGTTGAAGACAAAAACAACAATTTCTTCTCCAAGACATCTTTTCAAGATCTGACAAAGGGGTTTTCACCGTTCATATTTTTGAAGATTTGTTGCACGGAGGGACAGTTTCTCAGAGGGTGCATCAAAAGGCACAATTTTTCCAGAAAGATAGTTGATAACTTCCAATCTTCTCTTGTCTTTTTCCTCTTTTCTTGTATTAGGCCTTCTTGCATGTCCCAAAAAACATTAGATAATCACAAATCTGACCAACTGGGTATGACCAGCACAATTTTTTAGGAAAACCCACTTCTTGAATTTTTCTAGAAACAACAAGCTTGCTGCCCCTACTTTTAAGGATTTTTCGAAAAAGTCACAAATCTAAACATCAAATGAACTGGGTTTGTTCAACATTGAATCACGAACAATACCCATGTGTCAGGTTTTTTCTAGAAAAATACTTCTCGATAGGTGTTATTTTTAGGGGTTTTCAGAAAAGTACCTGAACAGTATCAAGTGCATAGTCAATCTTTAAGTTTTTCATAATGTAGTTCTCGCAAGTGCAATACAAGACCAAAACAGTCTTGGTTGATGGTTTCCTGAAAACGATAGACATTGACTTGCATCAGGTACACCCGGAGGTTGACCTAGAAAGGTTGGAAGGCATTGACCAATGCACATTACAAAACATCAAGCAATCCAAATTGCTTGAGGTTGCATCAATCCCATTCACATTACAGAGTGTGGAGTTTGTAATTGCTTGCATTAAGCATTACAACCCTACCACACGAGAGATTCGATTAGCGGATGATCGATTGATATGCAGCCTCAAACCAAGGGATATTGAAAGGTGCTTTGCAATCCACCATGTGCGGCAAATGTGGTCATATCTGTGACAAAATGCGAGAAGGCATTTGATACATCAAGAGACAAGTATCTGTAGAGAATGGCCGAAATATGGCTTAAAACAAAAAAGGCCAACTTTCCCAAGAATGTAGGACGTGGAGAGTTCAGGGATGAGTATGCAGCGTTGATCACATTACTCAACCACATCACTGGTCAAGAAGAGGGAAACAAATTTCAGTCATGGATGTACTATATCATCGCCAAAATTGTAAGCAACAATGAGCATTATGACTGGCCCACCCTCATCAGCGATACGCTCCACAAGCAGATGGTTGAGTTCTTAGAGGCTCACAGGTTTCACATGTGCTCCTATCTTGTGTACCTGATTGCCTTCCAAGGCCAGTTCAGAGCATTAAACACAGTGGGAACCTTAGGTGTGCAAAAGGTTCGTGAGCATTTCTCGCGACTTGAGTTCACACAAGCAGAAAGGCATTTCAAGCAAAAAATGATCTCTTCCTAGTGGACAACATGAGAGAACTCGACCATGAAATGTATACACGCATGTCACAAACAACCAAGGAGGCAATGATGGATTGGGCAGATTGGATCATCCAATTTCCCATATGCACCTACATACGCGTACATCGATACAATGGTCATCTTGCCATGTTACCCCGCTATCCTTCAGATAGGGTGGTCTTCATGGAATTCTTGTGGTAGTTGTCTGAGGTTCATTATCATTTGCGCAACAATCACAAAACCACTGCGAACTTTCTTCTTGAGATGGGACTGTACAGGTGCAAGACAGTGGTTGATGCCAAGGCCATAGACCATGAAATGGTGAGGCTTAATCTTAAGTACCTCATCAAGCAATGCGCTTCACACAAGTTGTCTATGGAGGACTTCTAGGTCAACTGTGAAGATGAGTTCGATGTAAGAAGATGCAATTACAACCGGTTTAGACTTGCACAGAGTGCTGATTTCATGTCATAAGACGTGGAAGGCCTATCCAATGATGATGGGGAAGTTATTCTCCCTACATTCTTTGTGGATTACGTCGACTCACAACCACTTGGAAGAGTGGATTGGTATGCTAAGGAAAGTAGGTCGAGAGAGGAAAGGATGGGTAAGGTTGTTAAAAACAGCCAACTCTACTTGGATAGCAAGAAGACAAGGAAGGTAGTAATTCCCTGCATAGAGCCGCCACCGGTTCATTCTTCACTACCTTCCAGGTCAAGGAAGAAGCCTAGATAGAAGCAATTGAGCAACCCTCTTAGAGGAGCCCGGATGTCAAGACACACAAGGGGAAGAATACCAATTGTTGACACAAATCAGCAAGAGGTACATGTCGAGACAGCCACAAACATACCAGACACAGTCGCGAAAATAGCTGCAGTTGAGCTAGTCATTGAGATCATCACAGCTGAGACAGAGCCCATCGTGCAAGCAGTCGCAACCGAGGCAGTACCAAAGGTGGAAGCAAATCCTCCCACTTCACCACCATCACAGCAGTCATCGATCCCCATTGACTTGGATTCACCACCACATGACGCTGCAATGCAATCTCATTCGTCAAGCGTTCAGGGTCTTATCATCTATCCTTCCAACAGGGCTAGTCAAGATACCTCATGGATTGAGAATCTCTTGGGAAGGAAAAGAAATAGACCATCCTACCAGTAGGATTTCACAGAGTTTGGCGATGTCCCTCAAGACATGCCAGTAAAGAAACTAAAGAAGCAAGTCCACATAGGAAAGAATGCAAACAAACAAATTGTCATAGAGATAGTTGCGGCACCTGAGGATAAGAATGCACATGAGGTAGAGGTAAATGACTTTACTTTGTTAAAGGTCAACCTTGGTAAGACCACTCGTCAGGTGGAAGCAGACCTTCTTGCAGTTGTATCAGTAAGTGTCCAAGAAAGAATAAAGCAGCCTTAAAGGCTGAAAACCAGCAGATGAGGTTGTACATATCTAGCTTGATACATGGCACACCAAACATATCTGCCTTGCCTCGATAGAAATGGAATACAATTCAATTACCATAGTAGAGAACAAGCGACATCTTTTCACTTGGAAAGAACAAATGGCATACAAGGTGAAAGCCTATGATACCAACTTTGTGGAACTGATTGCGTACCAACAGATTCTAGCAAGTGTTATCAAGTTCGTAAGAATGTTGGTAACATCCATCCCTTGCTATTATCGCAACGAAGGAGGTGCCTACATTGAGCTAGCTGAAGTGCAAAAGCAATTCCAAGACCTCATCCAAAACAGTTTATGCAGTGATCCTTTTGTTCACGAGTTGAGTAAGATTGTAGCTATGATGACGAAGCTAGACGATCCAGCTGCCAAGACCATTGGATATCAATAGCAGATCATGGGTGGTGAAGAAATGTTGAAGTGACACATCATCATCCTATGAAGCATTTGTTGTCCAAAGGCAGAAAAAGTCGATGACTGGTTAGAGAACCTGTTGACTAGTGGTGATGTGGTGTGAAACACCCAGTTGGGACGTCCTACTCTCCAAAGTAGCATTAATGACAAACGGGAGTTAACTTGATACCTCTTTCCAAGTTAACTCACCGTCCCATTGATCATGCATGTCAATCTCCACTAATTGTGGATCTCTATTTTGGAGGCACTTTGTACATTGGAGTTCACTTTTGGTTTAGTTTCAGTTAACTGAAGTAGATTTCTAGTTAACTGCTAGGTCACCTACATTTAGACATAGGAATAAATCTTGTAGATTGGCAAGAACTGATTGTTAACTCAAGGAGATTTTAGGGTTGCCTACTCCTTTGAGTTTCTATAAATAAGAGTCTTTGCTCATAATTTTGTAACTTTACTTCATAGCAACAAAATGTTGAGCTCACAAGCCTTTGACTTTGTTCGCTTAGTATTTGTTCTTAGATCATGTTTGTGATAGGGAAATGCTAAGTACAACTTGCGTTCTTATTTAGATAGGTGTATTCAATCATTGTTCATGTATTATTGGTTTGATCACTTCATGTGTGATTGTCTCTTTGACACACATTGCTGTCCCAAAGTGTAATCTTTGATGGAAGATTGAGATAATAAATCAAGAGAGCTACCTTGCCTTTGATCTAAAAGTCTTGAAATTTAACATTGTATGTTGTTCTCAATAATCTGTTTTTCGATCTACATCTCGGAAAGAGCATTGTCTCTCCTTGGGAATTTAGGGAGAGAGATTATCGTCCTTTGTTGTTTCTAGTAGTCTACCTTTCAGCCTACACCTCAGAAAGGTCCTGGTACCTCCTTGGGAATCCTGAGATCTAGCCTACCGTTGGAAGATTGCTTGTGCGGATTCTATTTCGGTGTAAATCTGGGAGTTCAGAGCCTTTGGATGCACTGTGGAAGAAATATTTGTCTAAGTGATCGAACCATTACATTCCCGCTCCTATATTCTCTTGCTCTGTTTATCTAGAGGAGATAGGATAGATTAAAAGTTAGCTTAGTTGTAGTTAAGATCTGCAGAAACCAGAGAAAACCTTAGCTGCAACGCATTGTGTTTATGCACCCTTGTGTCCTGCCGCTGAGTAAAAAGATAGGAACATTAGTTTACTATATTTTTTTATGCAAACATCAGCAACAAGAGGGATCTTCCCCTCCTAATTTGGAGAGCAGTGACTACACTTGCAATAGCTGCCGTTTTCCAATAAGCACTCTAGAGGTGCTAATTGAAACGTCAACAGTTTTCTAGCACCCACCTTGGGGCAACGAGGCATAAAACTTCAAGAAAAGCTAACGCTTTTATGTCACGGGAATAATCCTCTAGCATCCGTTTGCATGATCCATACAAGAAGCAATGGATGCTAACAACAATAATGCTGGCGAGAGACGTTGACCTTCATTACCTTGGGGTAATAACATTGGGCCTTTGGCTTTTCAGGTAAATCATGAGTTACCTTAAGGGTCAAGGAAGCACTCTCCCCAATTTCACGGCGATGGGAGTTTACACCCAGATGAACATTTTTTGCATTCACAACGGCTTGCGTTGTCTTATATGTGCCACATGAAGACATCGCAGTGCGTCTCTTTGTGGAGACTCTTGTTGGGAATGTTGCTGACTGGTTCAATCATCTGAAGCTAGGCATTATTACAAGCTGGGCAACTATGAGCGAGAAATTCTTGGCAAGATTCAAGCCCGTTGAAGACAGTCATATGTTGTTTGCCCAACTTGCAAATTCAAAGATGGAGCACAACGAACGCATGAGGGAGTTTGTGGCAAGACTTAATCGTCTTATGACATGACTTTCTTCTACACTCGATCCATCACCAGAGATTTTGATAAGCTATTTCATACATGCTCTACCATCAGAGATAGCCTTCTTCCTCAAGACGGCAAAATAAACAAAGTTGAAGAGTGTGCAAGAACACGCCATCAAGTTGGAGGATAATATGATCACTTTTGGCTTGATAAAGAAAGATTCTATCAGATCTCTAACTCAGCAACCGTACCAACCAAAGAGAGACAATCTTCAGCCACGGTTGCCAACACCTCTATCAAGCCCAACGATTGAAGCTGCACACAGTGTAGTATTTTGTTGTTTCCATGACACTGATGCACATATCGGATTCACATGTCCTAAGAATCTGAGAATGACCCAAATCATGGGATATGCTGAAGCTGTTCCTAGTCCTAGTTTTGTACCAACAAGTTCGAACATTGTCTCACCACAGATGGACAACTTCGATGGCGACTCTACAATGAGATACTTTGAACCCATTATTAAAGAAGAAAAAGAACCATACCGTCAGTATTCTCTTGCGGTGAATCATGAAAAGTTTCAACGCCTGTGTCTACATGTGTTCAACACTTCAAAGCACAAAAAGAAGAGGAAGAAAGACAAAGATCAAACGAAAAGGGTGAAGAGGTGCCTTCTAGTTCCAATCCCAGGTCTCCACAGAAGGGCGCTATGCCAATTGCTCAAGATCCGTCTTCAACAAATTTTGACATCGTGACTTCCATGATGAAGACCAAGGTACAAATCTCTCAACTGGAGTATCTTCAGGATCATCCAAAACAACCATATTAGATTCTCAAAGTTGTAAAGAAGCAAGTTGTGCTTAAGACATCTATTCCAGCAGGAGCAAAGCTTGAAACGGGTCCGGGTAATTATGTGACTCTGCTAGAGATAGAAACTGAAGATCAGAACATTGCATATTCTGAAAAGAGACTGACAGAGGACACAAGGTCATGGACAATACAGTTTGGTGGAGGTTGTTCATTAGTAGTTTCAGAAGTGGGGGAAATGATCATCTCCCCTGAAGGACAATTTTACCCCTCTATGCAATTGGAATTCACTGAAGCTGAGAAAGAGGTCCTTTTATTAGGCCTCAAAGATGCCAAAGACATGGGAATCAAACTCCTATATGTTAAAGGCAATCTAGAGTTGATCCATGAGCCGATCAAAGGATATTTTCAGGTCAGCAAAGATCACCTACGACATTATAGAAATCGAGTTTGGAACTCTATTGAATGGTTTGAAGAGTTTAACATCCCGAGGATGGACAATAGCAGAACTAATGCCTGAGGGGTATCAACTTTCTCATTTGCATCATATTTTAACTTTTGTCAGGGTACCTTTGCTTGGATATACGAATACCTAAGAATCTTCATTCCAGAGGGATTGTCTCCTACAATTCCCATCAGAATAGAAGTAAATCCTTTCACGCAGAAGCAACATTGATGGGAGGCTCTTCGTGTTGACATGAAGCAGGCAATACTTGAAACATTTTGTCCCTTCAAGAATGGGGTGAGTTCTTTGTAAATAAATTTCTTTTGCTTTAACATTATGTAGTTATGTATTTCCCCGTTCCCTAATGTATTGTCGTGTATTAGGTGACTTCTTAGGTAGTCTCGTTTTCAGGTGATTAGGAAAACTCCAATTGTTAGGTAAATTAGGAAATAAGTCCCAACTCCAATGCCCAACTAATAAGAGTACTTGTCTAAGAAACTAGAGATTCTCGGTTCTCCTATGTTGTAAGTATCTGACATGGTCACTAGACAGAGCCTAATGTTGTACCCCTAATAAATTTTTGCTTCAATAAGGCATTTTGCTTAAAATGATCCAAATCATGCAAAATTGTTGTCAAAAGTATGTTTTAGATCAAACAAAATATAGGTTTTTTGTGGGTTTATATCAAGGAAGATACTTGCAAATTTATGAAAATTTGAAAATTAGGGTTTCAAACCCTTATTTTCAGGAAAACCCTAAAAAGTAGGACCTTTCCAGAAATGATTGAAAATGATTTTGACAAGATTGACTTCATGATCACATTGGTCAAGTCAAAATCACCAAAAAGTTTGTTTTGATCTGGTGGATCTATTTTCATTTTTGAGGAAGAAAGCTAAGACCTCTGCAACCATTAATGGTAGAATGGACAATACCAGGTGGTGAAATTTAAGCCTCAAAAGCTTCAACAAAGAATCCATGGTGAAAATGCTCGAAAAGATGGTTTGTGACGAAGGGGATTTTCAAAAGTGAAAAATGCTAAAAATTGGCTCTAAGTCTGGAAAATGCACGCCATGCTACTAGAAGGAGGGTTATGCACTCAAATGCCTTAGTCATTTTTCCAACACCCGAATACATAGCATGATGAAGGTTATTGCTAGGATGCATGCATTCGCGTTGTCAACAACAAAGCTCAAATCAGTCAAGCTACACGACGAACGTAGAGCGCGAAGAGATGAAAGCTTTCAAAGAAAATGACGAAACCACAGCTAAAAGCATCCCTACAGGCTAGGGGCACCCTTGAATTCAAAGGGTTAAAGGCAGTCATCAACTTTCACCAAGGTAGCCATCTGCTTCATGTTTCTGTTGGCTTTCTGGTAGATCGTCAAGCAAGGTCACCCGATTCATTGATCACCAGCAAACGTAAGCGAAGTCAGGAGATGCTACAAGCAAGTACTACCAAAAATGACAGTCAAACATGAAAAAGGCACCCCTGTTGGCCAGGGCCGCCCAAGGATGAGATGATCCAAATGCCACTTTTGAGTGAACTTGTCTTCAAGTGATCTCCCCGGTGTTAGCTCAGCTTTTCAATGAACCTGTTCGCCAGTCTGCGAGACACATCAAACGAAAACAACTGTTGATCGTTAGAGCTTACAAATGGAGGGAAAATCAATGCACATCAAGACAAAGGAGCCCTTGCTGGCCAGGGGCGCCTATCATTTTAAGCTACCTATTGAACTTTTCAACAACTACTTTCTAGAAGTCATATGTTCAACACTGTCTTAGCTTCGCGATCAACCCAGCTACATGTTCATAGGACCTGTCAAGCATTCACAAACAAGGATCAAGTAGAAACCACCAAAGGTGAAGGTGAGATGAAACACATGAAAAATTGACTAAGTGTCAAGGAAAATGCACCTTCCTAGAAATAGGCGCCAACTTTTTGGGTAATCAGATGTAGTCTGCAAGCTTAGTGACCTTCAACATGAACTTCTCTGTTTTGATCAATCTCAACAATGACACCATCAACAAAGTCAACAAACAAATCAAACATTTGATGATAGAGATTAAACTAGGGCAGTTGGTGAAAGATTGCAAAGTAAAAAGTATGTCACAAAAAGCCAAAAGAGCCCCTGCAGGCCATTGGCGGCCAAGCTTTTGAGGCACCTAAATCAACTTTCAAGATTCACGAAGCCAGTCATCCTTTCCGAGACTGAACTAGTTATCCATCCCATGTTTCAGCAAGATCATTGGAGTCATCAGTCATCGTTGATCTCAGATCAGAGCATAGAGGGTCAAATTGGAGGAATTGAAGAACACTCCATAAATTGACTAAGTCTAGTGAAAAATGCACCCTCCTAGGAAAAGGCACCCAAGAATCAGAGGCATCAAACTCAGGTTTTGAGCTTAGCAGCTTCCAAGCATGCTTCATCCGAGTTGTTTCATCTCAACAGTGGATCTCTTAGCAACACTTCAAGATCAACTGAGCAACCAAAATCAAGGATCGAACGGAGGCATTTCATCACAAAAAAATATTGATTGCAGAAAGACCCATCCATCATGAGTCGGCGCCCAAGCTTGATTGCTTCAATACTAAATCATTATATATCAACCCTAGGCGTGACAATTCATTATCTTTCTTTGCAAGTTGAAGACAAAATCAACAATTTCTTCTCCTAGACATCTTTTCAAGATCTAACAGAGGGGTTTTCTTCTTATTTTTGATGATCTGTTGCACAAAGGGACAATTTATCTGAGGGTGCATCAAGAGGCACTATTTTTCCAGAAAGACAGTTGATAACTTCCAATCTTGTTCTTGTCTTTTTCCTCTTTTCTTGTCTTAGGCCTTGAAGCTCCGACTTAATAACATCCCATAGCTAGCTGGAATATCAACCACTAGAATATTCATCTTTATCTTTTTCTCTGGCAAGCTACCAACCTCGCTTGAGCGTCCTCCAATTGTCCAACCAACGACACCAACTTAGATTCAAGTGAATAACACTCATCCTGAGTTTTTGTGCATGAGAGTCCCAATGCATTCATCACTTGTAGAGGCATGATGTTGTCCGAGGCTCCTAAATCAATGATACAATTGCTCAATTTAAACCCTCCTATATACAAAAATATGTAGAAAGGTTTAGGCTTTTCTTTTCCTGGAACAGATGACTCGAGCAATGTAGGCTGCATTGAAGCTTCTTTCTTTACATGTTGTATTATTCTATCCAGTTGCTTGGGATGATCGCGAAGATATTCCAGCTGAGAAATCTGCACCTTAGTCTTCATCATGTAGTTTACAATGTCAAAATTTGCTAAGGATGGGTCCTGAGCAACTGCTTCCTTAACTTGTTCTTCAGCTCTTGGCCTTTCCTCTTCTTCTTTTTGCACCTTCAAGTGTTGAGTACGTGTGAACGCAGGCGCTAAAGGTCTTTGGTGATTTACTTCAAGAGAGTAGTGGCAAAGGTCTTCTTTTTCTTCAATAATGGGTTCAAAATACCTTGCTATGGAGTCGCCATCGAAGTTGTCCGTCTGTGGTGAGACAACATTCAAACTTGATGTAGGGACAAAATTGAGACTGGATGCAACTTCAGTATATCCCATAATCTGATTCATTCTTACATTTTCAGGACATGTAGAGCCAGTATGTGCATCGGTGTCATGGAAAGAACAAAATACCACATTTTGTGCAGCTTCAATCATTGGTCTTGGTGGAGGTGCTAGCAACCGTGGCCGAAAATCATTTCTCTTTGCCTAGTACGACTGTTGAGCTGGAGATTTGATAGAATCTATTTTCATCAAGCCGGAAGTAATCATATTATCCTCCAACTCAATGGCGTGTTCTTGCGCATCCATCAATTCTATGTGTCTTTCCGTCTTGAGGAAGAAGGCTATCTCTGATGGAAGAGCGTTTATGAAGCAGTTCATCAAAATCTCTGGTGATGGATTAAGTGTAGAAGAAAGTTGTGTAACAAGACGATTAAATCTCGCTACAAATTCCCCCATGTGCTCGTTGTGCTCCATCTTTGAATTTGCAAGTTGGGCAAACAACCAATGATTGTCTTCAGCAGGCTTGAATCTCGCCAAAAATTTCTCGCTCATAGTTGCCCAGCTTGTCATAATCCCTGGACGTACTGCAATATCTTCATGTGCCACATGCAAAATGCCGCAAGTCGTTGAGAAGGCTGAAATATGATCATCAGGATGTTGAGTTCCATCGCCGTGAAACCGCAAAAAGTGCTTCCTTGAACCCTTAGGTAATTCATGATATTCCTACAAAGCCAAAGGTCCAATGATGTTACCCCAAGGTAATGGGGGTGATCGTCTTAGATTCCTACCAGTATTATTGTTATCACCCATTGCTCTTGGCTGGATCACGCAATAGGGTGCTAGATGGTCATTCTTGTGTCATAAAGCATAAGCTTTCTTGAAGTTCTATGACTCGTGCCCCACGGTGGGCGCCATAAAATTGTTGGCGTTTCAAATCGCACCTCTGGAATGCATTTTGGAAACAAACAACTATGTGTAGTAAACTGCTCTTCGAATTAGGAGGGGAAGCTCCCTCTTTTGCTGAGCTGCATAAAGAAAGTAAACTAAACATAATTTTGCCTATCTTTTTGGTTCAGCTGCGAGAACACAAGGTTATAGAACACTAGATGTTGCAGCTGAGGTTTTCCCTTTAATGAAACTTGACAACTACAACTTAACCTACGCTTAAAACGTTTCTATTCTCTCAAGTAAACGCAAAGCAAGAGAGTTTAGAAATGGACGAGTTTGATTTTTTGACAAAGATACTTAAACAAACTTTTCTTCAACATACATTTAAGGCAAGCTGAAAAATAGATCATAAAAGTATTATGGAAATATGAGACTTTTATTTCAAGAGCAGCAAAGCAAGCTTCAAGATTTTATTTCCTCGCACTTCTAACACAAAACAATAAATGGAAATCTGAGATATTTATATCGAGGGCAGCAAAGCAAGCTTCAAGATTTTATTTACTCAAACTTTTGGAACAAAGATTACAATTTCGGGACAGCAAGTTGTAGCAAAATACTTGCAACATGCGATCAACTTGATTATAATTGACACATAACACATGTACTAAACAAGGATTTACAACTAAGGAGGCATGCAAACTTGCTCTTTACACAAAGTGAATTGACACTAAACGATAACAAACATGAAGGCATAAGCTCAGCAATTTTGTTATCACAAGCACGGTTCTGAACAACACTGAATAACAAAGAAAAGGCACTAAAGGCACTTATATCTTGTTATCACTAGCATGGCTAAACTAAAATGAGCAAACACTGCTCTTATTTATACACAAGCAGAGGAGTAGGGAACCCTAAAATCTCCTTGCTTTTACAACTAAGACTTGCCAACATGCAAGCTTTATTTCTAAACCTAAAACAAGATAAGCATCTAACAACCTATGAAAGCATGTAACATAGGAAACGCCAACTCATTACATTTGTTTTGCTTCTTCTTCAAAGAATGGATAAAGATTGAGACAAGAATAGAAATAAAGCGTCAGATAAGAATGGAAAGAAAGCTTGGAGAAAGACTCTAGAAGATTGCTGCTTTGAATCTCTCACACCCACCAAAAAGCGTGAAACTGCCTCTCTATCAGGAGTGTTGATACTATCTATAGCCATATTCCGCTTTTCTAGGATCTTCTCCTCTTTTGCAATCAAACTTAGTGAATCTTTGACATCTTCAGCCTCTTTATGAGTCCTGTTCTTGAAAAACATTGCTACCTCAAAAGATGACTCACTAATTGATAACTTGGCGGCTTTGCAACTTTTGTGCATTCTGACACTTCTCTTGATTCTCCCACGGAAGAGTATTCTACAACTTTTCCCAATACTTGTCCTTTTCCTCAAAGCCTTCTCATCTGCACGTTCTTCAACTGAGATGATGACGTTTTATGTCCATGATGGTTCTTAAAAGTACTTCCCAACATTATCCATTCAGATAATTGTGATACAACACTTGTTTGGCTCTGAATTTGATGGGAGAGTACTCTATGCTGAAAAACTTGAAGATTGACTGTAAACTCGCCTAGGTTTGGACAAGCTCAGCGCAAACCCCAAAAATAACTTGCTGATTTTTTCTTCATCAAACGGATGAATATTTTCGAATTTTTTCTAAGATATGGGTTTTGTGTAGAATTTCGTTACAAGCCAACCCAGATCGTCCGTTTTTGAAAATTTGAAGTGAAGACTGAAAAAGTAGCAAACCCCAATTTTCTCCGAAAGAGCAGAAAAAGCTGGCATCTGGGTATTGTTCATGAGCACATTCTAGATGAACCCATTTGATTAGATTTTGAAAACCTCGAAGTTTCGCTGAAAAAGCAACCACTTTAAGTTTCGCTGAAAAAGTTGTGATGTGGGTTTTGTCTAGAAGAACATTTAAGATACACCCAAAAGATTGGAAGTTATAAATTTTGAAGTTTTCTTTGACATGCAAAATAAAAAGCAGCTACTGCAACCTTGAGAAAATTCTCCAAAAATTATCCAAAAGATAGAACCAGTATAAACTAGCTCGCTGAAAATTGAAAACAATGGCCTCCTTCAAAGATTTGATGTTCTGGATGAAAAAATATGAAAAAGCAAGCCTTCTTAAGTGCTAATCTAAAATTTTATTGAAAAACCAGCAAGTTAAACTCTTGAATCTTGAAAATAAGGGTTTGAAGTTGCCGCTTTGTTTCTCCTTGAAGACCACCTACAAGAAAATAATGAATAATGAAACACAAAGGTGCCTTAAATATGTTTTTCCTTGAGAAAACAACTTTCTTTTGCCCTAATTCTTCAAAACCCTAATTCAAGTTTGTGCAATGAACTTAGAATTTTGTCTTCATCTTCGATTTTTGAAAATTTCAAAAATTTGACTAAGGCATTGGAAGTTGGGCGCCCTTCTTGGCTGGAGGCAATTATTTCACTTAGACTTAACCATTTTTTTATCATTTTTAACTTTTGCTCAATTTTCAATCGTAGTTTGATTCTGATTTTCGGCCTCCAGATTGATTCGATGAATGAGCTGAATGACTCATCGCAGAGCTTGATCGAATCTGACAAAGTTTGTTTGGAGGATACTTCTGATGAAAACTTCGTTTGACCCTTCAAAAAGTTAGGTGCCTCTCTCCTCCAAGGGCACCCACTTTCTCCAGTGTTAAGCCATTTTCATGATCTTTGAATTTATGTTTGTCTTCTGACCTTCAGATGAATTGATGATATCCGGCGTTGTACTTGTCAGATTGACTGGCTGGCAGGTTCGCTGGATAGCTTAGAAGAGTCTGGTAGGGGTCTCCTAGATACTTCATCATTGAAAACTGACATCTGATGTCTTAAAACCCTAGACAGCCTTTTCCTTAAGGGGCGCCCATCTCCTCCAGAGAGTTTTTATTTTGAGTTTTTCACTGTTGCTTTCGACTTATGTCGTTTCCTTCACTTTTCTCCTCTGTTCAGCCTGTAACATTTGATGACTGCCTGCTCTGACGAATGTGCTGATGATTGCGTTGGACAGCTTGATCCAATCTGACGAAGTCACGTTGGAGATGCCTTCGGCAAATTCATTTATTTAACCTCTTAAAAACTTGGGCACCCTTCTTCTCCAGGGGCGCCCATGTTCACCAGTGTTCGAATATTTTGATCGTTTGTACCTTCAAAGTTCTAAACACCTCTCATCATGGCCCCTGTTTAATCTGACTTTGTCGGAAACCGAGTGATCGTATGCTCGTGTTGACTGATTTGTTGCGGAGTTGGGAAGATTTTGAGCAACGTTGACTTGGAGGCAGAAACCCTAATTCTGAATTTTCACCTCTTGAAAAGTTGGGCGCCTATTTCCTTCAGGGGCGCCCATGGCTAGCAGAGTTAGAAAAATTTATGAGATTTTCAACTCTTTATCCGTTTAACGTGCCTTCCTTGTGTTTGACTACCAGAATGGAAAATATTCTAAGGCATTGAAATATGGGCACCTCTTCTTGACTGGGGTGCCTGAAGTCTCTAGGCTCAGACAAAAAATTTCATTTTTCATTTTTTTAAACTTCCTTTGCCTATTCTGCATTCTTCGTGCATGTTGTTCATTGATAGCCTCTGTTTGATTCTAACACCTGGCAGCTGTCTGACCTCCATTGATGACCTTGGATCTCCGAAAAAGCTTCTAAAAAAGCAGAATAGACCCAGTAGAGTAAAATTGATCCTTTTATGATTCTGACTGCAACAGCCTGATGAGGAAGTATTTTAAGCCAATCAAAATCAGTCTTAACCCAAAAAGCCAAACTTTCTATTTTTATAAATTTTCTATTTTTAGGAAATTTTGCAAGTATCCATTTCGAAAGAAACCTAGAAAAACTCAAAAAAAGCTTCTATTTTTAGAAAACTGCTAAAAATAGAATTTTTTCTAAAATTTAGGGATGAAAAACTAAAATCTGGGTATTGTTGGTTTGATCGTTCTGAATTGACCCTGAATATCGGATTTTGAAAATTTCAAGTTTTTGACCCCCATGCAAGACATGCAATCCCAATTTTGACCTTTTTGACAGATTTGACAGTATTTTGACTCATTTCTTCAAAATGCCTAAGTGTAGCGAAAATTTTAATTTGGGGTACAACAATGTCAGGACACACAAGGCGAAGAATACCAATTGTTGACACAAATCAGCAAGAGGTACATGTGGAGACAGCCACAATCATACCTGACATGGCCACAAAAACAACTGCAATTGAGCTAGTGGTTGAGATCATCACAACTGAGACAAAGCCCATCGTGGAAGCAGTTGCAGCCGAGGCAGTACCAGAGGTGGAAACAAAACCTCCTACTTCACCACCATCATAGCAGTCACTGATTCCCATGGATTTGGATTCGCCACCACATGACACTGCAGCGCAATCTCATTCGTCAAGCATTCAGGGTCCTATTATCTATCCTTCCAACGGGGCTAGTCAAGATACCTCATGGATTCAGAATCTCTTGGGAAGGAAAAGAAATAGACCATCTTACAAGTTGGACTTAATAAAGTTTGGCCATGCCCCTCAAGACATGCCAGTAAAGAAACTGAAGAAGCAGGTCCACGTAGGAAAGAATGCGGACAATGAAATTGTCATAGAGACAGTTGTGCCACCTGAGGACAAGAATGCGCATGAGGTATAGGTTAATGACTTTACTTTTTCAAAGGTCAACTTCGGTAAGACCACTTGTCAGGTGGAAGCAAACCTTCTTGGAGTTGCATCAGTAAGCGTCCAAGAAAGAATGGCTAAGGATGGAAAAGATAAAGCAACCTTAAATGCTGAAAACCAGCAGCTGAGGTTGTACATATCTAGCTTGATACATGGCACACCAAACATCTTTGCCTTGCCTTGAGAGATGCTAGACCTCCTCACGGAGCAGAATCATCACCAGTTGATCTTATATGGAAAACACTTGAGAAATCAAGTGGAAGAATTTCGCATCAGAGGAAGGTGTATACTTGCATAATTGTATCAGTTGAGATGCAGAGCCCACAACCTCCATGCAAAGATTCAACAATCTGAGCTAGAGGCAACAGAGAAGAGGCCTGGGGATGAGATCACTTTCTTTGACTTAGAAATGGCATACAATTCAACTACCACAGTAGAGAACAAGCAACATCTTTTTGCTTGGAAAGAACAGATGGAATACAAGGTGAAAGCCTATGATACCAACTCTGTGGGACTGATTGAGTACCAATAGATTGTAGCAGGTGTTATCAAGTTCATAAGAACGTTGGTAACATCCATCCCTTGCCGTTATCAGCACGAAGGAGGTACCTACATTGAGCTAGCTGAACTGCAAAAGCAATTCCAAGATCTCATCCACAACAGTCTCTGCGATGATCCTACTGCTCATGAGTTGAGTAAGATTGCAACTATGACGGCCAAGTTGGATGATGCAGCTGCCAAGACCATTGAATATCAGCAGCAGATCGCGGGTGGTGAAGAAATGTTGAAGCGACACATCATTATCCTATGGAACATTTGTTGTCCAAAGGCAAAAGAAGTCAACTAGTTAGAGAACCTATTGACTAGTGGTGATATGGTGTGAAACACCCAATTGGGACGTCCTACCCTCCAAAGTAGCATTAATGACAAACGGGAGTTAACTTGATGCCTCTTTCCAAGTTAACTCACCATCCCATTGATCATGCATGCCAATCTCCACTAATTGTGGATCTCTATTTTGGAGGCATTTTGTACATTGGAGTTCACTTTTGGTTTAGTTTCAATTAATTGAAGTAGATTTCTAGTTAACTGCTAGGTCACCTACTTTTAGACATAGGAATAAATCTTGTAGATTGGAAAGAACTGATTGCTAACTCAAGGAGATTTTAGGGTTGCCTACTCCTTTGAGTTTCTATAAATAAGAGCCTTTGCTCATAATTTTGTATCTTTACTTCACGGCAGGAAAACGCTGAGCTCACAAGCCTTCGACTTTGTTCGCTTAATATTTGTTCTTGGATCGTATTTGTGATAGGAAAACATTAAGTACAACTTGTTTTCTTATTCAGATAGGTTTATTCAATCATTGTTCATGTATTCTTGGTTTGATCGCTTCATGTGTGATTATCTCCTTGACACACATTGTTGTCCCAAAGTGTAATCTTTGATGGAAGATTGAGATAATAAATCAGGAGAGCTACCTTGCCTTTGATCTAAAAGTCTTGAAATTTACCATTGTATGTTGTTCTCAATAATCAATTTTTCGATCTACATCTCGAAAAGAGCATTGTCTCTCCTTGGGAATTTAGGGAGAGAGATTATCGTCCTTTCTTGTTTCTAGTAGTCTATCTCTCAGCCTACACCTTTGAAAGGTCTTGGTACCTCCTTGGGAATCTTGAGATCTAGCCTACCGTTTGAAGATTACTTGTGTGGATTCTATTTCGATGTAAATTTGGGAGTTCAGAGCCTTCAGATGCATTCTAGAAGAAACATTCGTCTAAGTGATCGAACCATTACATTCCCGCTCCTATATTCTCTTGCTATGTTTATCTAGAGGAGATAGGATAGATTAAATTTAGCTTAGTTGTAGTTAAGATCTGCAGAAACCAAAGAAAACTTTAGCTGCAACACATTGTGTTTATGCACCCTTCTATCTTGCCGCTGCGTAAAAAGATAGGAACATTAGTTTACTATACTTTTTATGCAAACATTAGCAACAAGAGGGATCTTCTCCTCCTAATTTGAAGAGCAGTGACTACACACTTGCAATAGCTGCCGTTTTCCAATAAGCACTCCAAAGGTGCTAATTGAAATGCCAACAATATGCATTCCAAAAAGGAGGTTGTACCACTTAGTTCTATTTAGTGAGTATTATTCTCACAAATTCTTAGTTGGGTGTATGATGAATGGGCATCAATGTCCACAAGCAATGTTGTATCACCAAAAAGGTGTTTCTTTCTAGTTTTGGTTGTTATTTGTCTAGTAAGCTTTTCTTGTCATACATGTATATTCAAAAGACTACTATAGTTTACTATAGATTGGGCATAGGTTACCTATAAGTGTTTTCTTAGGTCATAGACCTATCTATAACTGTGTTACAAGTTGCTATAGGTACAATATCTTATGCTTAAATGGTAAAAATTTTCTTGAGGTGTATTTTTCCAACTTTCTTCTAGTCTTTCAGAATGATATTTCTCTCTCAAAATAAATATTGAAATTATTTTTCATTGCTTTCAGCAATATACCATTTTTGTTTTCAAAAAGGGGTAGCACTTTTTTCTTTGATTTCATAAGCAATGCTAGGGCATCAAATCTATATGCTTGTGGTGGTTGTTCACTTATGCCTTTTGTGACTGTTAATTTCCCTAGGAGAGGCATGTGTCATATTTGTTTGGGCAGCATTTTTCTAGGTTGATGTCTATTGGCAACCATCCAACTATCTTGAGTGGGAAGTATTTCAGTTTTTGGACAGTTACTCATATTTCCAAGGTTACCCCAAGTTTCCAGGATGGGGACGGCAAGATGAGTCCCCAAGTTTCCTATTTTTGAGGCCAAATTTAGGGACAGCTATATAAAATATAGGGAAAATTTAAAATATATAGGGAAATTTTAAATATTCATAGGAAAACATGGATAAAGCATACATAATATATATTATAGAACCTCAACATATAACATTTGTGTTCAACATTCTTTGTCAATACTCAATACACATTGAAAATTCAGAATTAACATACATGAATCATAATACAACCTCCAAGTTAAAATTTATAAACTTATATCAAATTACATAAGGTTATTTCCAGCTCACAAATTGGGAGAACATTTGTGATTACAATGAAGATTGTTTCACCTAGGTTATTGATTACTTGGCACAGAACAATAATGAATAGCTGAGGCATCTGAAGGCAGAATTATTGTAGTTTGTTGGGAGTGTAGACTATTGGAAGTAAATTCAATGCTGGTGTATTGTCTGATATGGATTTGAGCAGTTAAATGTGGGGACAATTGCTGCACTCAAAGAGTTTTGGGCATCAAATTGCCTTAATATTCAGCCTATTTCCAATTGTGAAGAAATAAGAACTGTTTAAAAATGTCAAAATCCTAAGTCATTGTCTCTAAAACCTGTTAGTGAACAACAAGCAAATAAATTCAAGTTTACACACTTTTGGAATAATTTATTTTTATTTTTATATATCTCTAATAGAGCATCAAATATTTATCTTGTGAGTGTTCCAAATATGTTGAAAGATATATGAAAATAATTTAAACAAAGTCATAAACCAAAAAATTGAAAACTATTATATATATATATATATATATATATATATATATATATATTATTTTTAAATCATGCTTTGACGTGGGGGACTCCTGGGGCACGGTTGGGGGACGGCTCAAGCGTCCCCTGGCCATCCTCGGGACCGGTCAACCGTCTCTATTTGGTCAACGGCGTCCCCCTGTCCCGGGGACGTTTCCTGTGTTTTTTTGAAAAAAGAGGGACGGTCCCCCTGTCGTCCCCCCATACTCGAGACGGGGCATTTTAGGGGGGGGGGGGGACGCATCCCCGGGTTACCCTGCATTTTTCCCATGTAGGTAGGTCGCTTTCTTGGTCATTTGGGTGTTTAGTGCTTTTGTAGGTTATGTGGATGTGTTTTTTGGTTGGCAATTGAATAGTCACTGTGAGTGATCTTTCAATTGCCCAAAAGGGAAAGCTGTTAGTATGGAAAGATCCATCAATCTTCAAGGCAGAGTTGCTCCTTTAAGGGGTAAATAAGGAAAATGGCAGATCCTCCATGCAGACAAATATGAAGTAGAAAAATAGATTCTATAGATAGAGGGTAGATAGGGGAACCTAAGATAGGATTTAGTCTATGATGCATTCCTCCAGACAATGAAATGTCCTCTGGTTCATTCATCAGTATGTAATTTGAAGGCTCTTTTGAGCATGTTTGTAAGCCTATCATAGGCTGACTTTGCAATTTAATCGAAGCAATGCTAATTTTTCTTTTATTTGGTGGTTACACATGTTAATAAATGTGAGGCTGCTAGGTTTAGGTTTTCCTGCATTGGACCCCATTGCCTAGATTGCATCAATATGCCTAGAGCATGGCCCAGCTGTCCCAAACATATGCACAAGGACATATGGACAAGGTACTCAAGGTGATAGGGCCATGTTCTATGCGTACCTAGGCTGGACCCATGCCCATACTTGAACCCTTCCTATTCAGTATAGCAACAACACCCAAAATTCAATAAACTAGTAACTTAGGCCTCTATTATGTACTTTTGTTTCATTGCCTTCATGATCTCAGCTTTTCTTTTGCTTCTATTTTTTGGAATGTTTAGTTTGTTCTCTAGAGGTACATTAGGTACTACCTTTGCCCCACACTATTGGTGATCTTTAGACAGTAATATTTTTTTATATTTTCTATGTATGAAAGTTCTGCATATTCATTTCTCATTCATATTTCTTGAAGTTGGCTTTTTCTAAGTTTAGCATATTTACTAAATCTAAAAAATCACTATTCTCTGTTTGTGCAGGCGGATTATTGATTTTGGCAGTGCTATTGATCAATTCACCCTTGAACATTTGTATGGAGTAAACGGACCATCTAGGTTTGTACAAGAGCCATTGTTTAAAACAATGATGTTTTTCTAACTATTTCCTAGTATCACATCCGAGTTACTCCACAAAAACTGATAAAATAAAAATAATTCACAACATAATTTATCAACCATAACTTTCTAACTAATGGAAATTGCCACACATTTGATTGGTCTGAGGTTCTAAGTTTCTAACTTCTAATCTTAAATGACTAATTAGCATTTAGGCCCTAACTAAATCGAGATCTTTTTTTCAGTAGAGAGAGAGAGAGAGAGAGAGAGAGAGAAGGGGACCTTGTTCAAACATTTTATTGCTTTAGAGAGAGAGACCCTAGCTAGATCAAGATCATTAGTTTATTGAGATATTTTGGTTGAAAAATGTACAGGGCCTAACTAAATCAAGATCATTTTTTTAGTTGAGAGAGATCTTTTGGTTGAGAAATGTATAAGAAACGTTTATTCCCTAACTAAATCAATATCCTTTATAGAGGGAGGCTCTAACTAAATCAGCATTTTTCTTTTGAGAGAGAGATAGAGATCTTTTAGTTGAGAAATGTATAAGCACCCTGTACAATATTTTTTGCTTTTGTACAGATGATTGAATGGGTTACACAATGGATATAGAATCACCAATGAACACTTATCAAAACTTTGTTGTGATACACTATGTCGCACCTTCAATTAGGGTGGAACAAAATGGAACCACACACACCTACAGAGAGAGAGAGAGAGAGAGCTCCTGGAAGAAAACTGTGTAATTTTTTTTCTTTTCTACAGATCATTGAATAGACTATACAAAGAATATACAGTCACCAATTAATAGTTTCTAAACTTTGTTTGGAAATAATACAGTATGTTGCGCTTTCAGTTGAGATGTAATAAGAAAGAAACATTGGCTGTATTTTATAAAGATATAGGTTATCTTGTTGTATCCATTCCTTCTGTTCAGTTAATACTTATATATTTGAATCTTCAGGGCAGAACAAACACTTGAATATGCTCCACCGGAAGCTTTACTACAGAGCAAGTGGTTCCATGGTTCCCCTCAAAAAGCTATGAAGTATGTGATTTTTTTTATGAACTGTATGAATTTTAAAATATCTTAGAAAGCTATCAAAGAACTGCTTGTCAGAATTGAGGTCTAATAGTATCTTTCACATTGTATTCTTAAGTTTGCCTTTGTTTATCTATTAGGTTTGTCATTCATGAATGTATCAGGCAATGCATCATGTAGTGCATAAGGCTCTCAATATCGTGGAATATATTTTATGTTTGTGCATATTTTTGAGTGGCTATGTTTGTCAATTATAAATTTGAGAGATCCCTGAAGCAATTTTTTGACATGCTTGGTTCAGGTATGACATGTGGAGTATAGGAGTGGTAATGCTTGAACTCATCCTAGGCACACCCCATGTTTTTGAGATTAGTGCTCGAACACAGGCTCTTATTGATCAACATCTGGAAGGATGGCATGAAGTTGCAAAAGAGCTTGCTTTCAGGTAGACTGATAATTCACAAAATGAAAATACTTCCAACTTCTTTATTCGAAGGAAGCAAACACGATAATCCTGCAAAATCACTGGTTTCTGCTAAATGTGTCTGGAACAAATAATCTGGGAGTTTTCCTTGTTGCTTTGAGGGATGATTTTGGAGATAATCACAGAAAATTTCCTAAAGAGTTCATCTGTGCATCTTTTTCTTAAAAGAACATGAGTTTTCTTTTCCAACTGGGTCACTTCTATACATAAAATAAAATAAAATTATTTCTCATTTTAGACTAGCTCAATGTGTTACTAGCACATCAGATGAAACGCATACATCTGCAAAATAGTCAGAAAAAACAGTGTACTTTTATTTATTTTAAGTAATAGAAAGAAGTAACGTTTCTCAACATCTTCAAATCAAATTACAACTTTATGATTTATCTTCCATTTAATGAGATGAACATATAAATTACATATTAAACATAGGGAAACATAAAAAATCTAGTGTATCACTGAGTTCCTGGAATGGGAAAATGGAGGGATGCACTTCCAGGGTTGCAATTTTTTTCCAGATTGTGTGGATGTCTAGCAAATGATTATTAGTATATCAATTTATAAAGATTTAGTATGTTTAAAAAGTTTTAAAATTTTGTGATGTCAAGTAATGTGTAAAGTATCTAAGGGATGTTTGCACCAGGTGAAAAGTGTAATTTAGGTGAAGGGAATACGACACATGCTCCCCCAACTTTCCATGATGGGGATGGTAGGGAAGGGAGGACTTGCTTCCAGTGTGGGTTTTTTTGGGCATGTTTTGGGGGATGGCTATTAAAAAAAAATATTCATATGACAACATTATAAAAGCATTCATCATAGACATTATTAAACCTTAATACATAGCATTAGAATTGAATTGAGATTTCATATGAGAATTGACAAACAAATTAACGGAAATTAAATGCTTTCACTATCAATGTGCATATATATTTATAAGACATACAACAAAATGTCCAAATGCTGCAAGTTTCAATTACAAAATGACAAAATCATTGAAAATATATAGCTTTTCCTAATCAGCATCTGCCTCTTGTAGGTCTGCATCAAAATCAGAATTCGAGTCCAAGTCACTATGACTATGAGGAACTGCCTTGTGCAATGGAACCCCAACAAATCCCTCCTATGCCTCCTCCTCATCAACCTATAAAGCATTTTGAGATCAACATCCCAACAAAAGGCTAGAGTCTGGCAATACTTAGGGGTCTACCAATCCTATAGCTACAAGGCACTATGTATGGCCACCAAGTTCTCCAATTATTTAGAGGTAAGCTTGTTCCTCTTGACTGACTAGATGAAGCTATATGTAGATCAATTCCTATCTGTAATAGAGGAATTGACAACCTGTGAAAGGAGGTGAATGACAAGTGTCATCAACATTCATGCATCCTTGCCATGCCACATCCACTATCCAATAGGGTCGGTTTTGAGCTAATATAGCTCTATCCTTTATCTACTCTAGTTTTTTGAAGGTTTGACCAAAAAGATTGACAAAGGCAAGCCATTATGTGTGAAGTAAAGGTGTCTCCTCATTAGTATACATTTTTCAAAGGGTCTTCATTAGCCCTTCTTTCACCTCTTCATCATGAGATGGAAGCATTCTTCCAAGCTTAGTTACATTCCATTTGGGATATAGACAATTGGCCGCCATGTGAAGTGGGGTTTTTATAGTGTTCCAATGTAGATCACAATGCGCCTAATATGCTCCCCATAAAATTTCAAAGTAGGATCCCTACTAAAAATGAGTTGCTTCATCTACCCAAGTGTGCTATCAAAGGTTTCATAAATCTCTCCAAGGCTAACAAAGTCTACATCAACATATCTTATGACTTGCACAACAAGCTCAATGAAGGAGCAAACATATCTGCAAGTGCAAACAACTTACAAAACTTAAAATTTCAAAAAAAAACAGAATTTAAGACTTAGATGACAAGAGTAAATGCTATTACAAAAAATCAAAATAAATTACAATTTAGAAACATAAATATTTTCTTTTTTTTTAAATTTTAATAATAAAACCAACAATTTCTTACCTCATTTTGGACCACCAATCATTGTCAAGGATCTTTTGTTTCACAATTCTTTCTTGAAGTGTTCTTTCTTGTGACCATTGACCCCACTTTGAATCAAACACCATTAATTGCAAAGCCTCCTACACTTTAACCATCCTTTCTAACAAAATGAAGTAGCTGCCATATCTACTATCCATGGGCTTGAGGAATACCTTCCTCAAAAAATTCTTGAATAAAGCAAGTGAGGTGTAGAAAATGTGCTTGTAAGCACCCTCCACCATCAAGCTTGTAATGTCCGTACTAAATATGAATGCAAATATTTATTAAACCTTCTAAATATTGTTTAAATCAATTGCTCCAATATATTTTATAATGTCATGACCAAATATTTAAGTTAAATATTTGACAATTTAATAATATTTAATTCGGTACCATACAAACCCTAATTCTGTATCAATGTACCAACAACATTAACAACTCCGAAATGTACTTCAAACTTCATTATATTCTCCTAAAATACATTATTGTTTACACAACCTCCACAACTCAATTTCGTACTTTAGATTTCATTATTTTTCCATAATCTAACAAACCCTAATATTATGGGTAGGGTTCACTATTAAAGATAAATTGCAGCTTTAAATGCATTTATTAGACTTAGCAAACACCAAGTTTAGCCATGAATCTTGACAAACCCTAATTTCTTGCCTTTATTTGGCGAACCTAGAATATTTCCTTTACAATCACACAAATTAGATCAAACCCTAATATCAAAGTGTGAGTTAAAATATAAAAATAAACTAAAGATTAGAAAATTTTCTCAATTTTGATAAACCCAGTTTGGAAATATGGATTTGAACTCATGGATACCTATTTGAATTGATTACAAACATAAAGATACTACAAGGGTTCTTTTTTACATTCATTGGTATCTCAAAGACATTACAACATTGCTATAGCAACTTCTATAGTTTGTAAGCTCTTTACCAATGTTCACAACCCTTTACAAGTGGTCAAGCTCAACTCAACTACTAACTGCCCCTATGGAAGCTCTGATATCGTTGATTTATTCTCCCATGATAACTGTAAGTGTTGTGCTGACTCAATATCACCAATTTCAGCCACCAATAAACTCAAACATGACCTCTAGGCAAAAATTGCTCCTTAGACCACGAGCATTTTCATCCTTTGGCATAAGATCTTGAAGGATTTTGTGCTTCAACCTCCTATGAATCCAAGGGTTTATGGCCTCAAATTTGTATGCTCAAACACAAGGGTTCATGACAACTTTGTTTAGGGTTTTGAATTTTTTTCATCATTATCTTTTGTTCAAACTTGAAATCCCTAAGACCACTTGAGGGAATGACGAAACTTGTAGTAAAGGCCAATATCTTACAACCGGTATGTGGCAGAGAGTGTCCTTACCTAATGAATGTCATTTTCCCTTAGACTGCACTTGAAATTGTGCCAAGTGTGCTTGGATGTACCCATCTCTACAATAATGAAAAGAGGTTTTGTAGGCTTAAAACCCTAACTACCTTATTAATAGAAATCATAGTCGCCTTCTTTATTTGAATCATTGGGTGTACATGTGGATCTGCACCCTAATATTAAACAATGTTTTATGGGTGGGAGAAAACCCTTTTTGGAAGTTGCCACGTCAAATATGAGCATCAATTGCACTTTGAGACAAGTCGAGAGGTAGGCGAGATGAACAATGCAAATAGGTAGGAGTTTTGGAGTTCGAGGGTCGAAGATACCTCATGACACACACCACTAGTTGAGGATTGGAGTTTGTGTTGGAATATGTTGTCATTGATGTCAAAAGAACAGAGACAAAGGTCGATCTTTATTCCAAGTGTGAACAAGGTACAAAATTTAAGGCATAATAAGAGTAGTGATTACTGTTTACAAAGGCAGTAATTAAAGAGATAATTTGCAGCGCTTGAAGTCAACAAAATGGTAGATTAAAATTAATGCTCACAAAGGCTGACCCCTCCCACTTGGCACCCCTTTTGAATCTGCAAATAAAAATAAATAAAATATTTTATCATATGGGCTGACCCTCCTTTGTGTTGTGCCCTCATTCAGGGTATTTTTTTTTTTAAAAAGTAATTTCTTTTAGGGGCCGACCCTCTAAGTGGTGCGCCCAAGTTGAGGGTGAAAAGCTGCAACTTTTGAAGGATCATACATTTTCAAAAAGTCACCTCCCTTTGCATAATAGAAAAGAAGATTGATTGGAGGTTTTAAAGGCAACAATTTCAATGAATATTTTATGAGTAATAAAGAAAAGGAGAGCAGAAATATGAAAAGTAGATCAGACTTATATTGAAGATATTTGAGTGATGAAGAGATAGAATTTATGCTTTGGGATATGACATCTAGCATTTGTGGAAGATGGATATCCTATACCTACGACTCATCTTACAGACAAAGATGCTAAAAGAGAAAGTGAAAACAATTCAAAAGCTATGAATGCCATATTATGTGGATTATAGAGACTAAATTCATAAAGGTGATGCATTGCAAAACTGCAAAGGAAATATGGGATAAGTTAAAAAGCATTTATGAAGGGGATGACAAAGTGAAAAATGCTAAGCTTCAAACTCACAAGGCAAGATTTGAAAGCCTCAAAATGAGAGAAGAAGAGAACATAGCTGAATATTTTCTCTGAGTCGATGAAATTGTTAAGACCATGGTGGGACTTGGTGAAACAATCAAGGAAGCAACTATTGTACATAAAATATTGAGATCTTTACCGATGAGGTTTGATTCTAAAATTTCCGCAATCAAAGAAATGAAAGACTTGGATAAATTGACCAAGGATGATTTGCACGACACTCTAACTAACTATGAAATGAGGATTGAAGATAAACCATCGAAGAGAGAGGCAACTTTCAAGGTAGCTCAAAGAGGAAGGGATGAGATATATGAACCTAATGATGAATTTGGCGAGATAGATGGAGAAGAAGCTCACTTCATGAGGAGGCTGAAAAAGGGCACATGTAAGTGTCCAGTAAGTCTTCTATTGTATGTTATAATTGTGGTAGACTAGGATATTTTGCTTCTAAGTGTCAGTAGGGGAAGATGGAGAACAACGATAGTGAAGAAAATTGCAATATGTACAAAGGAAGAGGATATCAACAACCAAGGAAAAGCTATTATCAAAACCAATTCAAGAGAAACAATAACTTCCTAAGGAAAAAGAGGAGCCTTTACACCAATGAATATGATAACAGATCGGAAGAAAGCGATTATGAATTTTACGGTGATCAAGAAGAGATACTATTCATGGCAATAGAGATTAAGGATAACATTGAGAATCAAAAAGAGGATAAAATGGATGTAGAAGATAAGAAGAATGAAGTTGATGAAAAAGTGGATCTTGAGGAAGAAATCTATCTTGCATATAATGAGATTCATTCACTTAAACGAAGAAATACATGTTTAAAATAAAAAATTCAAGAAGAAAATGAAGCTAAAGCAAAGGTATCACAAGCTCTTGAAGAAGGCGAAAAAACAATCATGGACATAAAAGTACAATATGAAGAAGTGTAATGTCCCCATTTTAGGGTTCTCATGCTTTGCAATTGGAGATGGGTTTCTAGTTTTGTGTTTGTTTGATTAGAAGGGTAGTTTGATATCACCGATAAGCTCAGATGATTTAGAGGAGTTATTTGATGCTCTCAGATGTTATTTCCGTCTTCTGGTTTAGGCTCCAAGATTCTTTGACAAAGTGTTTATTTACAGTAAGTCACCAGGTTGTCTCTGTTCATCTTCATTCTTCATCGGGATCACTCTGGTGCAGTTAGTTTCCGTTTCCAATGCATTCCGACAGTTTCGCAAAAAATAATGTATTAATGGTTACATTTTAATTAAATTACTAAGGTTGCTTAAAATTAATTAAAATATTTTAAAAAACCCTTAGTATTATAGCTCATTGGAACCGGAATGAGATGCTTTAAATCATGGATGCATTAAACAGGGACCTTGCATGTCAAAATATCATTATTTAATGAAAAGGTCATTTTTTGGAATAAGAAGGGTGTTTAAATTAAAAAGTGCATCTTTAAAAAGAAGCTTATGGAGAGTTTGGGTAAAAAGTATAAAAAGAGGTTTTGGAGCTCATTTGGTTATTTTGGGATGTTATTTTCTTACTTCATTTTTAGAGAGTTTTTTGAAGGATTTTTCGATCTATGGGTTTGGAAACCCTAGGGCACCAGTTTTTGTAGTGAAACTATCTACCCTAGCTGAAGATTGTTGAGGAAGTCACTCAGGCTCTCTACAGGAGCTTAATTGCAAATTTGTGAATCACTTTTAGTGGAAAAATTGGAGGAAAACAATATATTCAGATTGCATTGTGCAAGGGTTGAATCTGAGCGAACAGCTGTTTGTGAAGTGAGTTCTTCTTGAGCTCTTGAGTTTCAGCGAATCCCTACTATTCTAGCAGTTCATTCCTCATCAAAGGCGTGGTTGCATGAAACTCTAGTTGCTGGTCTATGAGGCCAAACTATGTGAGGTTGTGGTGAAAGGAAAAGGGACATCAGATATGGCGTGAGTTTTCTGTAGGAAGCATCATTATTTATGAGGGTCGATTTGTGTTCTTTCTGTTTGGTGTGAGACATAGGAGTCTAGTCACAGCCCTCTTCTTGCATTTCAGTATTGTATGTGCCCTCCTTTGAGTTGCTGGGTCTGTTCATGGCGATTCTGGAGTGTGCATGAGCATGTATCTGCTGGGTGTGGCTTTCTTTGATGACTTTCAGACACAATACCATCTGCTGTAAGTGTTTCAGTCGTCCTTCAACTTCCAGGTCTGGGTATTCATTGTCATTTTGGCATCTTAAGACAGAGTATCATGGCTGCACATTGTATTAAGTTTGATAGATAAATCTTCTGTAGCTTCATGAGTAAATGTATATAAAAAATCAGACTACAAAAACTCCTCTAAGTGCTGTAGTAAACCTGTTATTTCTAAATATCAGAACCGAGTATTGTAAGTAGCTGTTTGGTGGCAAATTGTATGGAAATTCCTCAGAATGTTCTTGCAATCAGTCTGTGTATCAAATTCTGGGTTGTAATACTCTGATATTGAACTCTGAGCAGCATTGTATTGAAAAATCAGTCATTGTAGAAGTCACAATATCTCAGAACTATTTGTCTTTGTTGTTCATGAAAATAGTAATGCTCTCAGTTTCTATACATCTCTGAACAAAGTCAACTTGTAGCTGAGTTTATAGTGCTGTTTTTAATTTTTGAGTATCAAGGTTTCATTGTCATACTTTGTAAGTCAGCAAAGCTCATAAGATCAGTCCATAATGTGTTTTCTGAGTTGGTATACTACTGTTATGTAAATCTGGGCAGTCCTTTCTTTGTAATCAGTCAATATATGCACTCAGAAAATCAGTGGTAACAGCTGTTCATGATTATAGAAATGTCACTTGTTTGTAATTACCTATTTGTTGAAATGCAAATGATCAAGATATGACTACAGTTCAGAAACAATCACTTGCAACTCAGTTTATTCCTATGTTACCGGGTTCTTCATTTTAGCCCCCCGAACTGGCCAAAATACGTGTGGGTTCTGGTTTTGGTTCTGGTTCGGTTCTTCTCTGGGTTCACCCGGGTTCTCCATTTTCCACCCGGGTTCTCCCAGTGAATTATATGAATAATTCTTTTCTACAGACTATGACAGTTGTTAAAAGAATAAATAAAATATTTTGTTATTTGTCTTTCCTGTATTATTTTGGTATTGTTCCTAGATTGAAATATTTCATAATTGCTGAAGATAAAAATGACAAAAAAGGAGAAAAAAATCAGGGTTTTATCAAGGGTCTGCAAATTTATTTTTAGTGGCCGAGTCTGTAGAGAAAGCTTGCAAGGAACTTGTGAGTAAGGTGAGAACTAGCAGACTTTGCAAACTATGATATGGATGACGTTGAGCCCACATGAATAGATGAGTATAAATGAATTCAAATCAAAAGGGAAAAACATATTCTAGAAGACAAGCTGAAATCAAAATTTCTAAAGGAACTCCACCAAAAACTAGAGTATCTGGCAGGACATAACTCAAGAAGTCTGAGAAAACTGTAAGAAAATTATATAAGAATAATCTTGCTTCTAGAATCCACAACTATCTACGAGCTCTAGCTAATTTAAATGATATAGACTGAAATCATATCAGGCAATGAACAAATCAGGAAGGACAAAGCTGTAAATATGCAAAAAAGGCCTTATGAAGGTTGGGACAGATGTAATAACAGGATAGCTTATAGTTAGGTATTACCGTATGGCGTATTTCATTGTTTCAATATTCTATGGCATTATGGCATTATGATCATATGATTATAATTTTGAGCATGCTTATGAGTCTATGGCATTATCATTATGTTTATAAATTTATAATTTAATTATATATATATATAGTATGGGTGTACCCGGTACCTGTACCCTAGGAAGAAATTTTTTTTGCCGAATTGGCGAACCCGCATCTAAATCTGTACCCAAACCAGAAACTTAGGTTTATTCTTAATTGACATGTATTTGGAAAAATTATCATCATCTTTGGCAAGGGACATTACAAGAAGCAAAAAGAAATGAGGAAGAAGCCAAGAAAATAATTCTTGATTTGAAAATTGAGTGTGAAGAGGCAAAAAGGATTGAGGAAGGAATGAAAAACCAATTAAAGGAAAAAGAAGAAAGTTGTGAAAAGTTAGAATCCGAGATTGTATCACTAAGGAAGGAGTTGGAAAAGACAATGGCACAATAAAACCAAGAATTGAAGAATGTAAGAAGTTCAGAAATTTTGGATAAAATTATAAATGCCCAAAAGCCCACATGTGACAAGAGTGGGTTTGGATTCGAAGAAGGGCAATGTTCAAAAACGAATCAGTCGTCTAAAGAAGCAAATATGGAAAATCATAAAACCTACTCACAAATAGTTCAAGACTTCATCAAAGGTAAAACCAACCAAAAGGAGGAGAATCAATGGCAAATCATGAAAGGACCATTCAAAAAACCTTCTCCATGGAGACCGGTACATACAAATAGGTTCTATCCTTCTTTCCCTAGCTACTGTTTCATTTGCAATCAATTTAGGCATAAGGCAATAAATTGTAGACTGAATTCTAATAAGCATAGAACTATGAATCACGGAGCACATGCTAGAACTAACCCTGTAGGAAACAAGATTGGAAGATTTGGGATGATAAATAGAAATATAAACTCATTTGTTCTGCTCATGAATCCTAACATAATATGTCAAAAGTGCAAGAATTTTGGACATCTGACAAAGTTTTGCAGAAGCAGTTTCTTGGAACCTCCTAAGCAAAACAAGGAGGTAGAACAGAAGAAAGAAGTTTGTTTAACAGTATGGAAGAAGAAAGAAAAATCCATGATAGTTCAAACAACCCTACACGCTAGAAATGAAAGTGATCAATGGTATATAGACAGTGGATGTTCGAGACATATGACAGATCATAAGAGCAAGTTTATCACCTTAAAAAGAGTCAATGGTGGAACCGTAAGATTTGGTGAATTTTGGACATCCAACAAAATTTTGCAGAAGTAGTTTCTTGGAACCTCCTAAGCAAAACAAGGAGGTAGAACAAAAGAAAGAAGCAAGTTTAGAAGTATGGAAGAAGAAAGAAAAATCCATGACAATTCAAACAACCCTACACGCTAGAAATGAAAGTGATTAGTGGTTTATAGACAGTGGATGTTTGAGACATCTAACAGGTCATAAGAGCAAGTTTATCACCTTAAAAAGAGTCAATGGTGGAACCATAAGATTTGGTGAAATGCATCCGCAAGAATTTCAGGAAGAGGATTTTTTAGTTTGGATAGTGGGAGAACAAGAACTAAGAACACGCTATATGTGGAAGGATTGAAGCATAATCTATTAAGTGTGAGTTATTTGTGTGACCAAGGGCACATCCTCACATTTCATGTTGAAGGTTGTGAGATAAGTAAGGAAGGAAGGCAAGTTGCAGAAGTCACCCGAATAGGAAATAATCTTTATGTTCTAAGTGACATCCAAGGTGAGAAATGTTGCATGGGAAAAGAAGATGAGTGTTGGTCGTGGCACAAAAGAATGGAGCATCTAAACTTTGACAACCTTGTCAAAATTAGTTGAAGGGAAGCAGTAAGAGATATGTCCATAATATCAAAGCTTGCAAATATCATTTGCAAGCAATGCCAACTGGGTAAGCAAACTAAAGTGAGTTTTAAATTAAGGAGTACTTTGCGTCACAACCTTTAGAGCTTATTCACATAGACTTGTGTGGACCCACCAAAACAAGGAGTATACAAGGTGAAAGATACTTCATGCTATTAATTGATGATTTCTCTAGAATGACATGGGTTACCTTTTTGAAGGAGAAATTTGAAGCATTAAATTTTTTTTAAATATTCAAAGCCTTAGTTGAAAATGAGATAGGCATGAGGATTAAATGCCTTAGATCGGATAGAGGAGGTGAATTCACTTCAAATGAAATCGAAGATTTTTGTGAGAAGTATTGGATACAAAGACAATATTTTGCAGCAAGAACTCCACAACAAAATGGAGTGGTGGAAAGAAAAAATAGAACTATTCAAGGGATGGCTAGATGCATGATGAATGAATCCAGGATTCCTGACATGTTTTGGAAAGATGTGGTGCACACAACAGTTTATATCCTTAACTGAGGATAAATCAGAGCTAATCATGACAAAACACCATATGAGTTATGGAAGGGAAGGCTTGCATCCGTGAAATACTTCAAATTGTTTGGAATTCCTTGTTATATTAAAAGAGATGAAGAATTAGGGAAGTTCGATGCAAGGGTAGATGAAGGAATAGTTTTGGGCTACTCTTCAAGAAGTAAGGCCTACAGATGTTTCATTAAGAGATTGCATAAAATGGTAGAAAGCACAAATGTGAAGATAAATGAGGAGTAAAACTATCAAGATGAACCACAAGAAGATAACTATCCTTATGAAGAAAGATACAAGGAAGATGTAGAGAAAAGAGAAGATGAAATAATTGAACCAAGGAATACCAAGGCACCTTCAAAGAGACCATCTAAATTTGTTCAAAGGAACCATCCAAAATATTTGATAGTAGGAGATGACGGGGTCAAAACAACAAGAAGAATGGTAAGAGATCCAAAAACTAAAAATATAGCCTTGCTATCTATGATTGAACCTAAGAACTTCAAAGAAGCAAGTGAAGATAAGAATTGGATAGAAGCCTAAGTCACTAGATTCAAATTCGAATTCGAGTTCGGCAACATTGAAATTCGACAAGAAAAAAATTCAAATAAAATTCGCCTTATGTAATTTATTTATTTACTTTTATAAATATAAGTAATATATCCATACAATTGTCTAAATAGTTTAACATTGATAGATAGATTTGAATCATTACAAAAAGATGACACATTTATAAAATATGAACCATAAAAAACATGTGAAATCACGATTGCGAAGATTGTGATGCCCCCGAGTGGGCCCCTAGCGGAAGGTGACGTAGGTCTATCCGTGCAGTTTGTCCCAGCCACGTGTTCGGGGTCCTCGTCAGCGAGGCCTGTCCTGGGGTTGCCCCCTTAATGCGGGAAGGTGTCGTTCACTACCAGTCCGGGCTTTTGGTGCAATGGTTACTAACTTGGTATCAGAGCCGGGAGGTCTCGAGGTCGAGACCCGTGGAGCGTGGTGGGCTGTGATGTCCCCGAGTGGGCCCCTAGCGGAAGGTGACGTAGGTCTGTCCGTGCGGTTTGTCCCAGCCACGTGTCCGGGGTCCTCGTCGAGGAGGCCTGCCCTGGGGTTGCCCCCTTAACGCGGGGAGGTGCCGTTCATTGACAGTCCGGGCTTTTGGTGCAATGGTTACTAACTCTGTGATGTCCCCGAGTGGGCCCCTAGCGGAAGGTGACGTAGGTCTGTCCGTGCAGTTTGTCCCAGCCACGTGTTCGAGGTCCTCGTCAGCGAGGCCTGTCTTGGGGTTGCCCCCTTAACGCGGGAAGGTGTCGTTCACTACCAGTCCGGGCTTTTGGTGCAATGGTTACTAACTTGGTATCAGAGCCGGGAGGTCTCGAGGTCGAGACCCGCGGAGCGTGGTGGGCTGTGATGTCCCCGAGTGGGCCCCTAGCGGAAGGTGACGTAGGTCTCCGGCCGCAGTTTGTCCCCCATGTGTGGGGTGGTCCCCGCGAGGCCCTCACAGGGCCTGCCCCTCTGGAAGGTGCCGTTCCAAACAGTCCGGGCTTTTGGTGCAATGGTTACTAACTCTGTGATGTCCCCGAGTGGGCCCCTAGCGGAAGGTGACGTAGGTCTGTCCGTGTCCCAGCCACGTCCGGGTCCTCGTCGAGGCCCCCCCTGGGGTTGCCCCCTTAACGCGGGGAGGTGCCGTTCATTGACAGTCCGGGCTTTTGGTGCAATGGTTACTAACCCCAGGACAGGCCTCGCTGACGAGGACCCCGGACACGTGGCTGGGACAAACCGCGTGGACAGACCTACGTCACCTTCCGCTAGGGGCCCACTCGGGGACATCACAAAGATGTTCTTTTGTCAAAAAGGTACAATAACATTAAAGGCTTTAGAACTTCAGAAAAACTCCAAGTCATCAAGAGCACTTGGCTGAGATGCTAAATCATCATCATCTGTATCACTACTCAATTCATCATCAACAAAGTCAAGCTCATCTGCAACTGGCATTGCTATGTCTTCAAGAATTTGTTGTGAGGAAGAGTCCTCTGCTGATTTGTTGATGAGCAATTTTAAATTACTGCGAACATAGACAAGATCTCCCAACTTTCCAGACAACAATTTATTCCTCTTTTTGGAATGGATGTGATCAAAGCAACTCTAGTTCCTCTCACACATTGATGAACTTGCTCCCTAACTCAAAACTCGAATAGCAAACCTTTGTAGCTCAGGAGTTTGTGTTCCATAGGTCATCCACCATTTATGCCCAGGTACATGTGTCATGTCATATTTGGCTGCTTGCATTCCAAACAACCCTTCTCCGCCCTTGTAGACCCAAAATTGACTTTTGATTAGTTCTGAAATTGATTGATTTTATTCATACTTTCCAATCGCTTCTAAAAGCCTTGCCATAATTTCAGTGTCACCTTCTCTATCAATAGAAAATAACTTAGGCTCCAAAAAGCAAGTTGTTGCATGGAAAGGTGTGTGCATCATTTTCCATCTGCAATTAACTATCTCCCATACCTCCATATATTCTACTTCTACATTGTTTAGTGTTTTTTGAATAGCTTCCTTACAACGGTCCATGCTTTCCCACGCTTTCATAAAGCATGCCAAGGCAAGGAGTGTCACCATCAACCATACGAAGCACATCAACAATTGGTTCACATATAAGCAAAACTTTTGCTGCACTTTCCTAGAAATTGTTGTTTAGAATTATTTGCTCTACGTTCTTCCCCTTAGGACCTTTAGAAAGCACTGAGTGTTCCCACTCATTGGAACAAATTGTTAGTGTTTCTTAGATCAGATTATTTAATCAATTGAACAAAAGAAATGCAACACATAAGACAATGAACACAACAAGATACCCTGGGAAAACCCTCCTCTTGAGGGAGAAAAACCCAGCAAATATATCTCTTATATATTGAAGGAATAAGAGCAGAAATCTGCTTGAACTCAGGCCCAACACAATGCCGAATTTGATACAATGAATAATAGCATCTCTCCTAGATGCAAAGATACAAATGAATATATTTCTCCTTGAAATCGGTCTGCTGCTACAAAATGATGATCTGCTGTTCAAGTATGAACTTCTTCTAGGTATGCGAATGCAAGATTTCTGCTCTGTCCAAAATAGCGAACTTCTTTTTGTGTATTCGAATGTGTCTTAACATCAAAAGGTAACCTTGTATATATACCTTCTTGGCGCCTCTTCATATAGGTCGGCCTTTTGATAAATATTTTAATAACAAGTAAAGTCGGCCAGAATAAGTACATTGATATAACTTAAATATAAGGTCGGCCCATGTACTAGTGAAGACCGACGCTATATTAACATCAACACTCCCTCTCAGCTAGGGATGAACTTCCATCTGCACAAGACACATTATGTTAGAATGAAAACAAAATAAAATATCACCTCAACGTGATATTAACCATTATGGCTACTCCCATAGATGGTAAAAACTCATCACGGATTCTCTCACGTGATGTTGTCATGGAGTCACACACATGACATCCACCATAGCTTCTCCCAGAGGGTGGAAACAAGGGCTTTCACCTCAACTCTCTCTCATCAGAGAATTGCATTATCAAGGACTTACACCTCAACTCTCTCTCAGCAGAGAATTGTATTAACAAGGGCTTGCACCTCAACTCTCACTCAGCAGAGAGTTGCATTCTCAACAAGGATCACTGATTACTGAGACTCTTTCTCAGTCAAGGCTGCATTCTCCACCATACCAAGTTTCTCTCGGAAGTATACAAACTTCATCCTGGCGAGAGGCTTGGTGAGAATGTCTGCCGTTTGCTCTTCAGTGCTGATATACCTCAACTGTATAGCTTTCCTTTGCACCATATCTCTAATATAGTGGTACTTGATCTCAACATGTTTTGTTCTGTCATGAAACACAGGATTGACAGAAAGCTTCACACAGCTTTGATTATCACAGTGTATGATAGTAGGCTCCATTGATTGACCAAACAATCCTGCAAGGAGCTTACGAAGCCACACTGCCTCACGAGCTGCCACACAAGCTGCAATATACTCTGCTTCAGTTGTACTCAAGGCCACTGAAGACTGTTTCCTGCTACACCAGGAGATCATAGCAGTCCCCAAACTGAAGCAACAACCAGAAGTACTCTTCCGATCTGAGACACATCCTGCCCAATCAGAATCAGTAAAACCATGCAGCTCCAAATCCACATTTGAAGAATATCTCAACCCATATCCAATTGTGCCACATAAATATCTCAGGATATGTTTAGCTGCTACAAGATGTATTTGCTTTGGTTCACACATAAACTGGCTAAGTGCACTCACTGCATAGCAGATATCAGGTCTAGTGTTAACTAGATACATCAATGAACCAATCAACTGTCTATACATCGTAGAATCCACTGGTTCTGAACTAGCTGCAGCTTCTTTCAACTTATCTAAATTAGACTCCATGGGTGTAGACATAGGTTTGCAGTCAAGCATACCAAACCTTTTGAGAATGTCAACAGTATACTTGCCTTGACTTAGAATCATCTCATTTGGCTTTTGCCAAACTTCTAAGCCAAGAAAGTAATGCATAAGACCTAGATTCTTCATCTCAAACTCTGAAGCTAATTCCTTCTTGCATTTTAGTATTAGATGTTCTTCACCAGTAATGATCAAGTCATCAACATATAAAACTAAAATCAATGCTTCACCATTTACTACCTTGAAGTAGAGGTTAGAATCTGCATCATTCTTTGAGAAACCCAAACTTGAAAGGTACTGATCAATTCTTTCATACCAAGCACGAGGAGCTTGTTTAAGACCATACAAGGCCTTCTTCAACTTGCAGACATGAGATTCTTTCTCATGTACCTCAAATCCTTCTGGTTGCTCAATGTAAACCTCTTCTTCTATTATGCCATTCAGAAAAGCTGTCTTTACATCCATTTGGTGAATCTTCCATCCTCTAGATGCGGCAATAGCAATGATGGTTCTAACAGACGTGTAACGAGCCACAGGAGCAAAAGTTTCTTCATAGTCAACTCCCTCTTTTTGTGAGAACCCTCTAGCCACAAATCTAGCCTTGTGTTTCTCAATGCTCCCATCAGCTGCATGCTTGATCTTGAAGAGCCACTTAGAAGACACCACAGATTTGTCTTTGGGTCTAGGAACTATATCCCAAACATCGTTCTTAAGTATAGACTGATACTCCTCAATCATGGCATCTTTCCATACTTGTTGACTAGAAGCTTCTTCAACATTTGAAGGCTCTGACTCAATAATCTGACTCATCAAGGCAACATAGCTAGAGAACTTGTGAGGTCTCTTGCTTTCTCTGAAGGTTCCTCTTGGAGCTACAAACCTTTCTGCTTCCTGCATTGTCCTGTGAGCCCAAAGAGGTCTTTTCTTTCCAATCACAATGTCTAGAGGCCCATCAGTAGGATCCAAAGGCTCAGCTGGATCAATATCTTCTTTAGGTTCTGTATCCTCCTTCAGATTCTCTGGGATATGGTCAACTTCCATATCTTGAGGAGGTTCTTCTTCATCGACCTCCATCGGAGTGCCTTTGGACTTTCTATAAGCAACATCTTCCTCAAATGTGACGTCTCTACTAATCTCAATAGACTTCTGTCCTGGAATGTAGATCCTGTAAGCTTTTGATGTCTCACTGTAGCCTACAAGAATTCCTTTCTTCCCAGAAGGTTCTAGCTTTGTTCTCTTTTCCTTTGGAATATGAACATAGACTGGACAGCCAAAGATCCTCAAATGACTAACTTCAGGCTTCACGCCTGAGAATGCTTCTTCAGGAGTTTTATTCTCTAAGATCCTGTGGGGACTCCTGTTTTGAACATAGACGGTTGTTCTTGATGCTTCAGCCCAAAAAGAGATTTGTAAGTCTTGATCATGGATCATAGCTTTCACTGCTTCCACAATAGACCTATTCTTCCTTTCAGCAATACCATTTTGTTGTGGATTATAGGGAACACTGAACTCCCTCTTAATCCCTGCTTCAATACAAAAGTCTCGAAAAGTGCCAGAAGTGTATTCTCCACCATTATCAGATCTTAATACTTTGATCTTCTTCCCACAGATTTTCAATCTGTGCTTTGAATTCTCTGAATCTTACTAATACTTCTTCTGATTCTTTCGATCTCAAGAAATAAATCCAAGTCTTTCTAGAGTAATCATCAATGAAAATAATATAATACAAGAAACCACTAGATGATGCAATAGACATTGGACCACATAAATCAGAATGAATGAGATCAAGAATACATTTAGATCTACTTTCACTGGAATGGAACATACCTTTTGTGTTCTTGCCTAGGGCACATCCCTTGCATGTACCTTCATGTTCTTGATCGAATTTCGGAAGACCGGTGACCATCTTCTCCATGATAGGTAGAGCACGAAAGTGAATGTGAGCCAATCTTCGATGCCAAAGTTCACACATGCTGGTACTGTTATGCACAAGTGCTTGAAGAGGACGAGTGCACAGCATGTAGAGACATTCATGTCTAACTCCAATCACTTGAGCAGATTTGAAGCTGGAGTTCTTTGCCCATATAAGAACTTTCCCTTTAGAGAAGGCAACTTGATAACCTTTGTCTTCTAATGCTGAAATTGAAACAAGGTTCCTCTTTATCCCTGGTACGAACAGTACATCATTCAATTCCAAAGAAATTCCAGAATCCAAGTGAAGAGTGGAATTTCCAAACCCTTTTACAGAATATCTAGCATCATCTCCAATAACAACTTGATCACTAGAGTTGCTTTCCATTAAGTTTGAAAGGTGACTTCTGAATCCGGTGATGTGTCTAGAAGCACCACTGTCAATCAACCAAGTGTAAGAGTCCGTAGAAACATTGCTAGACAAGGCTGAATAAAATAGATAATTACTGGAGTCCTTTTGTGGAGTGACTTCTTCAACATCTGCAGTGGCAACTTGAAGCTTAGGTCGTTGAGGGCACACCCTCGCAAAGTGACCATACTTATCACAACGAAAACATTGAATCTTGGACATGTCTCGTTTTCTTTTGAAGGTAGGAGCATCATCATTTCCATCTTCTCGATTCCTTTTGAAGAATCCTTTCTTAAGGCCTTTTCCTTTGTTTGATGAATGAGAGGTAAGAACTTGTAATTCTTCATTCTTAGAGCTTTGACCAATCCCCCTTGCTGTTAGTCTTGACTCTTCTTGAATGCAATCAATCCTCAATCGATCAAACTTAGGAAGTTCGGATCTTGCACTGATTCCTTGGATGAATGCCTCCCATGAAAGCGGAAGACCATTGAGAGCAAGCATAGTCAGTTCTTTATCATCAATCATGTGTCCAATAGTGGAGAGCTGATCTTTTATCTCTGAAATCCTCATGAAGTATGTAATAACAGATTCTCCTTTCTCCATTTTCACATGATGAAGTTGTTGCTTCAGAGCAAGGGCACGACTGGTGTTGTTGATTTCGTACATCTCTTCCAAGGTTGTAAACATCTCTCTTGCTGTATCCAACTTGAAGATAATTGGTACAATATGATCTTTGACGGAATCAACCAATGCTTTCTTTGCCCTAGTGTCTTTCTTCCTCCATTGCAGCTTCTCTTCTTCCCCCTCAGGTTCGGGAACTTTTGTTTTCACAAACTCAGCCAAATCATTCTCTTCCAAGGTTAGCATGAACCTGAATCTCCATGATATGTAGTTTGAGATCCCTTCGAGTCTATCCTCGATTTTCAGACCGTTCACCATCTTGAGAAATTTGGAAGATAGACTGAAAAAGAATAAGTGTTGCGAACTAAATCTGATCACGATCTTTTTCACACCCGCTCTGATACCATGTTAGTGTTTCTTAGATCAGATTATTTAATCAATTGAACAAAAGAAATGCAACACATAAGACAATGAACACAACAAGATACCCTGGGAAAACCCTCCTCTTGAGGGAGAAAAACCCAGCAAATATATCTCTTATATATTGAAGGAATAAGAGCAGAAATCTGCTTGAACTCAGGCCCAACACAATGCCGAATTTGATACAATGAATAATAGCATCTCTCCTAGATGCAAAGATACAAATGAATATATTTCTCCTTGAAATCGGTCTGCTGCTACAAAATGATGATCTGCTGTTCAAGTATGAACTTCTTCTAGGTATGCGAATCCAAGTATGAGCTTCTTCTAAGACTGCGAATTCTGCTCTGCCAAAATAGCGAACTTCTTTGTGTATTCGAATGTGTCTTAACATCAAAAGGTAACCTTGTATATATACCTTCTTGGCGCCTCTTCATATAGGTCGGCCTTTTGATAAATATTTTAATAACAAGTAAAGTCGGCCAGAATAAGTACATTGTATAACTTAAAGATAAGGTCGGCCCATGTACTAGTGAAGACCGACGCTGTATTAACATCAACACAAATAACAGACCTCAAAGCTGCTTTTTCTTCAACCACTCTTTTCGAAGTGATTAAAATGAAGCAAATCTTGTTTCACAAGGCTTCAACAACTCCCTGGATGCATGTTGCCTATAAAGACTCAATGTGAGATGATGATTCGTTATGAAATTTGCAATTTCTCTTCCCCTGTGAATAGCTTCATGTACCCATGGGAATTTAGCCATGTCATGAAGCAACAAATCGAGACAATGGGCTGCACATGGGCTCCAATATATTTGTGGGTACTTCTCTGCAATCAACTTCCCAGCTCCCACACAATTTGTTGCACTATCAGTTATCACTTGAACCACATTTTCCACCCCTACTTCAAGAATGGCTTCCTCTAATATTCGAAAAATGTACTCGAAAGTTTTTTTGTGGTTCATGGTGTCAATCACTTTCAAGAACACAACACCCTCAAGACAAGACACCAAAATATTAATCAATGGCCTTTGACATATATCTGACCATCCATCACTCAATATAGTGCAACCTGTTTTCCTCCAAGAGTCTTTGATAGTAGCTAATTTCTCAGTCACTCTATCTTTTGACCTCTCCAAAAGAGTTGTCCTGATAGCCTCTGAACCTGGGGGTGTGTACCCTTTGCCAAACTCTGCAATTTTGTGAACTGCATTACAAAAATGTGGATTTCTCGCAACATTGAATGGAATAGCACTTGTGTAAAACAAATCAGCTACTGCATCATCCACCTCATGTTTCTCTATTGGTTTCCAAAATCTTTTCAATGTTCCACTCTCCCTCACCAATTTGGATAAATCAAAAGAGGAAGACATAATAGATGCTGAGCTTGTGAATTTGGATTGAGACATATCTTCTTCAATTCTCTATTTTTTTTGTGTTTTCTTCATCTTTCCCACAATTGAAGAGGATTGTTCTTTCTCTAAAGCAACTCTTATTTCTGGGGTAACTGCAGGACATGTTGTAACACCTCCTTCTGTACCATTTGTAATACCAAGTAAATGGTCCATTGCCCTTGTCAAACCGCCAATAAAAGGTTTTTGACACTTGGTGCATTTGAGTTCAGTACCATTGTGAGTGATATATTTCCATGCCTCTCTAGTTGATTTTTGGGGAGCCATGATCTGTATGTTTGAATGACAAAATAATATTTAATATTAAAAAATTAAAACATTCACATAGTTTTATTTCAAACAACATTCAACAAAATATATAGAATTTTTATTTTAAATCTAAAAAACCAAAATAAAAAATACTAGATTTTTATTTTAATAATTAATAAACATAAGAAAATTTAACATATTTTTATTAATTTAAAAAACAAAATGAAAACACTAAATATTAATATAATTTACATTTTATAATAAAATAAAGTGAACGGTAAACATTAATAAATAATAAATAAACACAATATTAAATAATAAAAAATAAAATATTAAATACAAAATAAAATTATGAAATATTAAATACTAAATCAAATACAAAATATTAAACAAAGTTTACTTAATATTAAAAATTATTTTCATTCCTATATTTTACAAATTTACATTATAGTTTACAACTTTACATAATGCTATAATAAAAAAATCGAACCCTAAATTTGAAAAATAAAAAAAATGATCTCCTACCTCCTTTGACGCTCTTGGAATTTGCGAGAGTTTTGACGCCGATGAGTAATGGCGATGCATACTCCAGAGAGTGACGGATGGTCAACTGTGGATGATGGCGTCGTGGGTCGTGGCGATGCAGAGAGACGTCGACGTCAAAGGTTGAAGCAGATGGATGCGGAGCGACGGAAGAGAGACGTCGAAGCAATAAACGGCCGCAGGTGAGACGAGTTGCAGACACCAGACGCCAACAGTTGCAGACGCCCAAACATAAACAAAACGAAACAGTTGCAGACGCCCGTGTAACAACCCCCAAACTGGGTAAACAAAAATTTTCTACTTTCACTAATAAGATACAAGGAAATACATTTATAATGACAAAGTAAATAACTTTTCTTTTCATTCTAATTGAACATTTCATCATAAAGAAATAAATGACACAATACATCATTGTTCTATTTTCCAAGTAAATAACAGAGTACGCTTTCATGATTACTTTTCTTTCAATTAAAAAGCAAGGTAAGAATCTTACAAGTTTCAAACATAGCTCGGAAGCTTTTGAGCAAATAGGAATAAGACTGTCCAGGATCTTCCCTTTCAAAACTTGGTTCATCAAAAGTCTACTGTGGAGGAGAAACATCACTCAGGTGCTTTTCCACCAACCACGGACTTATATTGCGGTCCTCCACACGTTTACTGTTAAGTAGACGGCCCTCCCTTCTACAAAGAGATTGGTTTGGTAACCGATTCTGTATGACCAACTGAGCATAGTGTGTAATCCTACATAACTAAATCCTTGTGCCCTCACAATCTCAATCTAGCATGTAACCTGGATTACTGTGAACTGACAGTGTAATTCGTCTCACAGTCTAAGTGGATGTTAGGTATACTACACTACTTTGGCCAAAGCATTTCGGCAGTACTTATAACTGACGGTCATCTATCACTTGCACTAAGTCAGGTTCAGTTTGACTTAAGGCTGCCTTATCCTACGCGTAGGTTGAGTCCTTTCCGTGGGTAGTCAATCACCCTAGACTTCCTACTTCAACTACTTAAACAGGAAATGGAGTACAATCAACAAGGGGTCCCTCTGGCACTTCCTAACATGGAAATCTTTATCCATGGAGTACATAGCTTTCTCTAGTTAACCTATTTAACTCTAAAGCTTTAGACTACCTTGGTACTGAATCCACCCCCGTCCTAGTATTTAATAACTAGTTTCTATTCCTTTATTTAAGGAGTTCAAGCAGTATTCAAGTAATACAAAACATAAAGTACTTTTATTAAGAAGTAATCAAACATTTCCCTTTCATACTATTCCTTTTCAAACTCTCCTATGAAATCAAACTATTTCATTTCAACAAGCTTTTAAGCTATTTCCAATTCAACAAGCTCTTAAGCTATTTCTTAATTCAATAAGCCTTTTCTAATGAAATTAAGCTATTCCCAATTCAATACAATTCCTTAGAAAAATAGAGGCTTTCTAATATTTTCCTTTCATACTACAACTTAATACAAAGCATAATCAAGCAAACAAATAACTCATTTTTAAATCCATGACAGAAATTCTACAAAGACATTTCTCATGCCTGATTTCCTTGCTGCGAAATGAGTTCGATCGGTAGCTTCAGCTCTTCCTCCATCGTCCTTCACAGCCTTTACCAGCTACTTCTCACAGCATGAACAAATACAACTCTCAGGTAAATGCAGTTTGGTAATGAGGGAATGTTGCTCTCAACAATACAGTCACAGCAAGATGATATATGGCTCTCAGCAAAATTGTAGATGGCTTTCACAAAATTGTATATGGCTCTCACAATCTAAATAGCAATGATGGTTTGCAACTCACAGAAAATGCAAACAGCAGTGATGGTGAAATAAGGCTCTCACAAAACTCAACAGCAAAGAGGGATTGCAATACACAGAAAATGCAACAGCAATGAAATTCATAATTCCAAATGCAAAGGAAAGTGGTGAGTTTAACAATGAGAGCAACCTCTTTATATAGGTTTCGAATTCTCATGTTTACTACATTGTAGGCATGAGAATTCGACACCTCTCCTATTGACATTGTCAAAATGTGCAGTGGCAAACAAATAACCAGACACTCAGCAAATTTAAGTGATGAATCAACCTTATTTTCGAAGAATGCTTCAACTCTCACATGGCAAATTTGTGAAGCATCCACGTACAGGCGTAGTCACTGAAAATGCCCTCAAAAATGGCGAACTGTATGAACAAATGGCGTTTGAAGTTCACTGTTGAAAACATCAAGGGTTACACACAGACATTTTTGGCTCCTTCCGCCCACGCGTCCCAGAATGGTGGCGTACAAGCATCCGCGACCAAGTCCATAATGTGCGAACTGGGCGCAGGATTCTCCTGCTGTATTTTCCATTGTTCTCAGCTCAAACAGTCGCGCGATTTCTTCCCGTGAAGAAATCCGCGATTTTTAGTTTTATTCAAACTTCTGATTTAAAAATCATTAAAGTCTATAGTTTCAAACTATTACATTTCTTTTAATATTTTCCATGTATAATTTCCAACGTATTTCCAAAGGTTTATAAATTTCGAAATTCCTTTATTCCATATGGTAAATGCAAATAATTACCAATTAACTATAAAAGTCCATTTCAAATATTTCCAAGGCAAAGTCATTTTAATTTATATATTAAAATGTTATTAATATATTTTGTATTATATTTAATATAACTTATTATAGTTTTAATTTACCTTTATATAAATATATCTATATAATATTCGAATATTACAATAGATATATCAATATATTATTTTATCGGTAAAACTATAATAATATCTATATTAAATATATTAATAAACATATCCATATTTACACTTAAACATATCTATACATGTTTACATTCAATTATCCAATTATGTGTATTATAGGCTAGTCAGAGTACCTTTAATTTACGTAATTGCACAAACATGTATATATACATTTAACTGTAAATTCCAGGCATCAGTATAACTTATCAGTTCACATTTCACATTCAAGGTTCACAGAACAGTAAGTCAGTCAATCAAGTAACACCACTCATAAAGCATAAAGAAGTAATCAGAAACTCCTAAGCCTAAGGATGACTTATCATGACAACTCAATCTGACTCAGTTCCCAAAACCCTCAGTGAAGTGCGTGTATGCTCATATGATCAACTTTACCGGTTAGCCGACCAAGTTCCTCTCTCGAGTGATGTTTCCCCTCCACCTGGAGGAATAGTTCATGTTCCTGCATCCATGGCACAAAACCACGACAGTCAATTGCTCACAATATTTGCAGTATATATAAATCAAATATATAAAACAAGACTAATTACTTTCCTCTATTCATTGCTTATCCAAGAAAAACATCAATCAAGAATACAGAATGAGCCAATCATAACATGTAAACAGATTCTCAAATTGATAACAAGGTTCAATCACATTTTATTCATTCAAAACCTTCCTTACAATCAGAATGCTCTAAGCATTACTAGAATAGTAACTATACAAATTCCGGGGTGTAACATACTCCCCCCCTTATGATTCATCGTCCTCGATGACCAAAGGTATTATTTAAAGCATAAAACAAAACAAAATCTTTATTGTTCAGCATTCTCAAAAACTTCAAGAATGTCAGGAAATCTTCTACGGATTTCCGAATAGTCCTCCCAAGTTGCTGAGTCTTCCACATACTGGTCCCACTGAACCTTGCATTGCGAGACTTCTCGGTTATGTAAGTGTAGCTTACGTATTTCCAGCACCTTGACGGGCTCGAGAGTTATTACTCCTGGATCCCTTACCTATAAGGTAGTCCAATCAATAACATGATTATCTCCAGCAATATACTTTTTAAGGTAAGACACATGGAAGACATTATGCATTCTAGCAAGAGTAGGTGGCAAAGCGATTCGATAAGCTACAGGGTTTACTTCTTCTAAGGCTTCAAATGGTCCAACATAACGTGGAGCCAACTTAGAATTCTTTCCAAAGTTAATGGAACTTTTGTGAGGTTTCACTCTCAAAAGTACCTTGTCACCTATGACAAAATTTCGAGGCACTCTCTTAGCATCTGCATAACTTTTCTGTCGACGGTTAGCCTCTGCTAACCTTTGCTTAATAACCTTAACTTGTTCTTCCATTTCTGCTAACATTTTTGGCCCAAGACTTACTCGATCCTCAAGTTTATCCCAACTTATAGGAGTTCGACACTCTCGACCATACAAAGCTTCAAAAGGAGCCATTTTAATTGCAGAATGATACGAGTTGTTATATGCAAATTCGACCAAGGATAAATAGTCCTCCCACTTATATTGCTGATCCATGCAATATACCCTAAGTAGGTCTTCCATAACTTGACTTACCCTCTCAATTTTCCCATCTGTTTCTGGATGATATGCCGAGCTAATGTTTAACTACGTTCCCAATGCAAAAAACAAAGTTTGCCAAAACCTAGAAGTGATGCGTGCATCCCTATCAGATATAATCTTTTCAGGAATACCATGCAACCTAAAAACTTCCTGTACAAACTTTCTTGCTATGACCGGTGCTCCATCGGTTAGATTCCCTGGTATGAAGTGTGCTACCTTAGTTAGCCTGTCCACTACTACTAGAATGGTGTTATGCTTGTTCCTAGACATTGGCAATCCTTGCACAAAATCCATACTTATAACCTGCCATTTCCTTTCAGGAATATCATGAGGATACAACAATCCTGCTGGATGATGATGTTTAGCTTTTACTCTTTGACACTCAAGGCATTGAGCTACATAATTTGCGGCATCACCTTTCATTCCTTTTCAGAAATATAATGGTTTCACATCAGCCATCATCTTGGTTACTCCAAGATGTCCAAAATATGGTGCCTCATGAATCTCTTTCCATACAAGATTTCTCAATTCCTTGATATCTGGTACATACATCCTATCCTTGTACCTCAATATCCCACTAGACTCGAATTGGTATCCTTCATACCTAGAGTCTAGAGGATTCTCAATGAGTGCTTGCTTAACCTGTAAGTAGAATTCATCCTCTTTGCATTTCAAAAGCACTTGTTCCTTGAAGTCGCTTTGAATTGTCACAATAGATGCAATATGACGTCTTCTACTTAAGGCATCAACAACTCTATTCTCCTTTCCTTTAATATAATTAATATTAAAGTCATAATCTGCTATTAACTCCAACCATCTTCTCTGTCTAGCATTTAGATTAGGTTGAGTAAAGAGATATCTTAAACCATTGTGATCTGTTTTCAACTCAAATGGTTTTCCAAGCAAGTAGTGTCTCCACATCTGTAAAGCATGTACTACTGCTGCCAGCTCCAAATCATGCGAAGCATAATTCATTTCATATGGCTTTAGTTTCCTGGACTCGTAAGCAATTACTTGTCCTTCTTGCATCAACACACCTCCTAATACTTCTCCACAAGCATCAGTTATGACTGTGAAGCTTCCTTCAGGATCTGTTACCTTTAAGATTGGTGCGGTGGTCAATTTCTCCTTGAGAAGATCAAATGCCCCTTGGCACTTCTCATTCCATGCAAATCTTTTACCTTTCTTCTGCAAAGATGTTATAGGGAAAGCAATTTTTGAAAAGTTTTCCATAAACTTCCTATAATATCCAGCTAGTCTCATAAAACTTCTCACTTCAGATACATTCTTGGGTATAGGCCATTGCATAACTGCCTCTATCTTGGTTGGGTCTACTGCTATACCTTCAGCTGAAATAACATGGCCCAAATAGTGCACTCTTTCTTGAAAGAAAGTACACTTGGACAGTTTCCCATAGAGCTTGTGCTCTCTTAACCTTTGTAACACCATCTCAAGATGTTTCCAATGCTCTTCTTCATTCTTGGAGTAAATCAATATGTTGTCTAGAAAGACTAACACAAATTTATCCAAGTAATCTCTGAAAACACTATTCATGAGATTCATGAAGGCTGCAGGTGCATTGGTTAAACCAAATGGTAGAACTGTGAACTCATAATGTCCATAGCGAGTTCTAAATATTGTCTTGAAATTAGCTTCATCCTTCACCCTCAGCTGGTGATATCCGGATCTCAGATCTATCTTTGAAAATACAACTACACCTTTCATCTGATCAAAGAGGTCATCAATACGTGGCAACGGGTACTTGTTCTTTACCGTTGCTTTGTTTAGCATTCGATAATAGATGCATAAACGTAATGTACCATCCTTCTTTTTGACAAATATCACTGGTGATACGCTAGGTCGTATTAACCCTTTGGACAACAATTCATCCAACTTCGTCTTCAATTCCATGAGCTCAGTTGTAGTCATCTTGTACGGTACTTTAGATACCGGTTCAGATCTTGGCACAATGTCGATTGAAAAATCGAACACTCTCTTTGGTGGAAGACCCGGTAGTTCCTTTGGAAATACATCGGCATAGTCTCTTAAGATAGGATACTTCTCCATATCTGTTCTTCCTGTTTCTTCCACTTCTCCGTCTTCAAGTTCTTGAGAACTTTGAAACAAAGAGTTTCCATCTTCTTGCCCTAGTTTCTCAATCTTGACTGCGAAAAGTTGACAACCTTTCTTCTTGGCTTTCACCAGCTGCATTGCTGTGATTTGCTGAATAGTCACTTCCCTTGGTATCCCTTGGATTTCTACATGGTTTCCTAAATCATCAAGGCATCTTACTGTCTTGGCTTGGCAGTCTACAATAGCCCTATGTCTCCACAACCAATTCATTCCAAGGATTACATCATAGGACCCTAGAGGTGCGACATATAGGTTAACCTCAGTGGCAAAGTTGAGTAATTCTAACCTAGCCTCAAATAGACATTGGTCAACCCTTGCTCTTGTTTGGTTTGCATACTCTACATTCCAAGCCTTTTCCATGTATCCTGCCTTCCTAGACAATTGCCTAGTTACCTTAGGTGAAATGAAATTTTCAGTTGCACCAGTGTCGATTAAAACAGAAATAGGTAGTCCAAAAAGGTTACCTTGAACTTCGATCGGAGTGATTTGATAGTCCGCGTGCCGATCGTCCACTGCAGCATGAATCCTTTGCTGGAACATTGCCTGCTGCGAAGGCAAAGCATTTCCTCGAGACTGAGAACTAGAAGTCCTATCAAGGCACTCACTAGCATAGTGGTCTCCCTTACATATAAAACATCCATCCCTTGGTCCTTTCTTTTCAGGAATTACTCGTGACTTGCTTGTTCCATTTCCATTCTTGTTGATGTTGTCATTCCTTTTTCGGTCTCCTTTGAAATCTTTTCCATTGAAGCGAGACCACTTCCCTTTTTGCTTTCTAGAGGTGAAAGTGGAATCTTCCTTCCTTGATGCTGTCTTGCTGCCTACATCATTGTCCTTCCTATGATCCTTCCTATCCTGATGGTAGGAATTTGCCCTAAGCTTCTATTCTTGACGAATAGCTTTTTCATACACTAGGTCCATAGTAGTTGGACCATGCATGTCAACCTCCCTTCCTATCCGATGATTTAAACCTAGAATGAACTTCCGTATTTGGAATCGTTCATCCTTGAGAGAAATGGGCACATAGCGGATAAGACGAGTAAATTTCTCCCAGAACTCGTGAACCGTCATGGTTCCTTGTTTCAGCTCCTAGAAGTTGGACAGTTTTTTATCATAATACAGTTGAGGTAACCACCGGTTACGGAAGATTTCAACAAACTCGTTCCAAGTTAACTTCCATGAACTTAGGTTAAGTTCCAACTTTTTATTCATCCACCAATTAGATGCTTCTCCAACTAACTGGTAGGCTCCCCAAGCAGCCTTGGTAACCTCATCATAATCCCGGATTTCAAAGTACTTTTCCATTTGGACAAGCCATACTTCGGCTTCATCACCCCCAGCAGTTCCATCGAACTTGGGTGGATAAATTTTCTTCATATCCCTTGTTAATTCTCAGGATATCATCTTCTTGTTTTTGTCCATGGAGTTAGTAGGTGATTTCTCTCTTTCTGCATGATGTGAAGAACTTTCTTCTAACTCCTCTATAGTTACATCTTTTTCTCCCCTATCCTTGGCTTTTTCCTACTCAAGGTTGGCTAGTCTAGCCAATATCTGGTCTAACTTAGCCTCCATCTCAGCTGATGTCAATTCTTCTTGCTGATTCGCTCTGGATTTATTTCGATTCCTTTCGTATACTAGAACCATAGATTAAAGAAATTATAACCTGAAATTTAATTTCAAGTTAGACTAACTTTTACTTTACTATTATGTAAACATATGATCAAACACCATTTCATATAAACAAATGTTTTCACACAAAAATTTGACATTTTGATTGATAGATAAAACTCGTTTTATTTATAGATAGGAGGATTTCTAAAAGAATCCACAAGATTTACATAGAGTGACTATTCAGATAGTCAAGGGGTGAATATCCTTCCGATTCACTCTCGGATACATAGCTAAGAGGTGTGTACCCAACAGATTGAGAGAGCTGTAAATCTCTTTCATTAAGTTCTTCCCTAATCTGATCTTTCCTATCCCAAAATGGATAGTAACCCTCGGATTTATTGTCCGATACATATATTCGGGATGCAGTGTCCTTTAAGTGTTCCTCTCCTTTATGGTCCATGCCTTTCGCAAGCATTTGTTCATGAGACCATTTCTCCATTGGCGGGGTCCTTGGTGTATATCCCTCGGACTCTTTACTTGAAGATATCATAATTACTTCCGCCATTGGGACGACTCTAGGATCCCTAAATATGAAGGCCGGACTGGAACTTTCTTCAGATGGCATATCTCTGGATAGAGACAAGGGTTCAGACTCTTCGGGTGCAACAGAGGGAAGGTAGTTGTACATAGCCTACAGTTTCATCTTTCTCTTCTCACCATGGATTCGAGAAAGTGTGTGACTGAAGGTTTCTGTGTCACTCAACCAAACTACGTTGTTGTAGTTGGTTCCTTCAATTGTTTTCACAATTGCCTCCTTTTCCTTCTTGGCCTTTAGGTAGCGTTCGTTTCTGATTACGGATTTTCTCTCCGTTAATCTAACACGTACCATCCTGACACAAGAATTTTTCACAACATTAGATAATGTTGGAAAAGGAAAATTCGGTGAACTCATAGGTTCCAGAGCTAAATCTGGTAGCTCTGATACCACATGTAAAGGAAAGTGGTGAGTTTAACAATGAGAGCAACCTCTTTATATAGGTTTTGAATTCTCATGTTTACTACATTGTAGGCATGAGAATTCGACACCTCTCTTATTGACATTGTCAAAATGTGTAGTGGCAAACAAATAACCAAACACTCAGCAAATTTAAGTGATGAATCAACCTTATTTTCGAAGAATGCTTCAACTCTCACATGGCGAATTTATGAAGCATCCACGTACAGGTGTAGTCACTGAAAATGCCCTCAAAAATGGCGAACTGTATGAACAAATGGCGTTTGAAGTTCACTGTTGAAAACATTAAGGGTTACACACAGACATTTTTGGCTTCCTTCCGCCCACGCATCCCAGAATGGTGGCGTACAAGCATCCGCGACCAAGTCCATAATGTGCGAACTGGGCGTGGGATTCTCCTGCTGTATTTTCCATTGTTCTCAACTCAAACAGTCGCGCGATTTCTTCCCGTGAAGAAATCCACGATTTTTAGTTTTATTCAAACTTCTGATTTAAAAATCATTAAAGTCTATAGTTTCAAACTATTACATTTCTTTTAATATTTTCCATGTATAATTTCCAACGTATTTCCAAAGGTTTATAAATTTCGAAATTCCTTTATTCCATATGGTAAATGCAAATAATTACCAATTAACTATAAAAGTCCATTTCAAATATTTCCAAGGCAAAGTCATTTTAATTTATATATTAAAATGTTATTAATATATTTTGTATTATATTTAATATAACTTATTATAGTTTTAATTTACCTTTATATAAATATATCTATATAATATTCGAATATTACAAGAGATATATCAATATATTATTTTATCGGTAAAACTATAATAATATCTATATTAAATATATTAATAAACATATCCATATTTACACTTAAACATATCTATACATGTTTACATTCAATTATCCAATTATGTGTATTATAGGCCAGTCGGAGTACCTTTAATTTACGTAATTGCACAAACATGTATATATACATTTAACTGTAAATTCCAATCATCAGTATAACTTATCAATTCACATTTCACATTCAAGGTTCACAGAACAGTAAGTCAGTCAATCAAGTAACACCACTCATAAAGCATAAAGAAGTAATCAGAAACTCCTAAGCCTAAGGATGACTTATCATGACAACTCAATCTGACTCAGTTTCCAAAACCCTCAGTGAAGTGTGTGTATGCTCATATGATCAACTTTACCGGTTAGCTGACCAAGTTCCTCTCCCGAGTGATGTTTCCCCTCCACCTGGAGGAATAGTTCATGTTCCTGCATCCATGGCACAAAACCACGACAGTCAATTGCTCACAATATTTGCAATATATATAAATCAAATATATAAAACAAGACTAATTACTTTCCTCTATTCATTGCTTATCCAAGAATAACATCAATCAAGAATACAGAATGAGCCAATCATAACATGTAAACAGATTCTCAAATTGATAACAAGGTTCAATCACATTTTATTCATTCAAAACCTTCCTTACAATCAGAATGCTCTAAGCATTACTAGAATAGTAACTATACAAATTCCAGGGTGTAACAGCCCGAAAATAAACAAGTTGGAGACGCCAAGGGCAAAAACGAGTTAGTTTGATATCTAATGCCGCTGCCAATTATAAAGAAAAAACCCTAAAATAAATCCTAATAAAACAATATTTTTATGATATTTTTCAACGTAAATGGTTGACTGGCGAATTTGTTCGAATATGAACAAATTTCAACCTATTTTTTGAAATTCGACGAATTTTGAATTTCATGTTGAAATTCAATCGAATATGGTGACTTAAATAGAAGCTATGAATGAAGAACTAAACCAGATTGAGAAAAGTGATACTTGGGAACTTGTCACAAGATCCAAGGATAAAAATGTTATTGTCACTAAGTGGTTGTTTAAAAAGAAGTTGAATGAAGATGGTCAGGTTGTGAGAAGCAAAGCAAGATTGGTATGTAAAGGATGTGCTCAAAGAGAAGGTTCTGATTTTCAAGAGACTTTTTCTCCAGTTGCTAAGATGGAAGCCATAAGGATGTTCTTGGCTTATGCTAGCTTTAAGAATTTAAAAGTATATCAAATGGATGTTAAATCTTCTTTTTTGAATGGAGATCTAGAAGAAGTCTACATTGAATAGTCGGAAGGGTTCCTATAATCAGAAAATAAAGACTATGTATGTAGATTGCACTTTATGGGTTGAAACAAGCCCCTAGAGCATGGTATGCTAGACTTGACAAACATTTACTACAACAACAATGATTCAAAAAGGGAGTTGTGGATAGCAACTTATATATTATGACCATAGGCAATGATCAGTTGATTGTGGTGGTTTATGTGGAATTGTGGATGACATCATTTTTGGAGGAAGCAATGAAAACATGTGTCAAGGATTTGCAATGGAGATGTAGAAGGAATTTGAAATGTCCATGCTAGGTGAATTATCCTTCTTTCTTGGTTTGCAAATATCACAATCAGAGAAGGGAATATTTATTTCACAAACCAAGTATGTAAAAGAGATGTTGAAAAAGTTTAGAATGGACGATTGTAATCTTGTGTGTACCCCCATGGTAACAGGATGTAAGTTAAGTAAAGATGATGAGTCACTTGAAGCAAATCAAACACTTTATAGATTAATGATTGGAAGTCTTTTATACTTGACAGCTTCAAGGCTAGATATTATGCAAGCAGTTGGTATAGTAGCAAGATTTCAAGCTGCAGCAAAGGAAACACATGTTCAAGCAGTGAAATAGATACTTAAATACTTGAAAGGAACATTGGAGTTTGGCATATGGTGTCCAAGTGAGAATGATTTTACTCTAGTAGAATACATAGATGCGGACTGGGCAAGCAACGTTGATGATAGGAAGAGTACAAGTGGAGGAGCCTTCTCTCTTGGTAACAACCTTGTATCATGGATGAGAAAAAAGCAAGCATCATTTTCCCTATCTACCGTAGAGGTAGAATATATTGTAGAAACATCATGTTGCACACAAGTGTTATGGATATATTTTGTGACAATACAAGTGCAATTAACATCTCAAATAATCCTGTGATGCATTCAAGTACCAAGCATATTCCCATAAAGTATCACTTTTTGAGAGAGTAGGTGGTAGAGGAACAAGTTAAGTTGGAATATATTGCTACAAAGGAAAAGATTGTTGACATATTTACAAAGCCACTTCCAAAGGACACATTTGAGTACTTAAGGGAAAAGTTGGGAGTAGTCCCATACTCATCCAATTAAAGTGAAAGTATATATTCAGGGGGAGTTACCCACAACATTATCTTGTAGCTCCATGAAAAGATAGTTCAGAGATAGTTTCAAGATCCTTTGCCATTGATGTCAAAGGGGGAGAGTTAGAGAAAGTGGGAGTAGTACATTCAGGGGGAGCAATACAAAAAGGAAGAGTTATATTCAAGATTGGGTTGCCATTAATGAAAAGGGGGAGATTGTTGGAATATGTTGTTATTGATGTCAAAAGAACAGAGACAAAGGTCGATCTCTATTCCAAATGTGAACAAGGTACAACATTTAAGGAATAATAGGAGCAATTATTAATCTTTACAAAGGAAGTAATTAATGAATATAAGGCAGAAATTAAAGAGATAATTTGTGGCACTTGAAATCAACAAAATGGCAGATTAAAATTAATGCTCATAAAGGCCGACCCCTCCCACTTGGCACCCCTTTTGAATCTGCAAATGGAAATAAATAAAATATTTTATCATATGGGACAACCCTCCTTTGTGTGGCACCCTCATTGGAGGTATTTAAAAAGAAATAATAATAATTTCTTTTAGGGGCCAACCCTCTAAGTGGTGCGCCCAAGTTGAGGGTGAAAAGCTGCAACCTTTGATGGATCATACATTTTCAAAAAGTTGCCTCCCTTTGCATAATATAAAAGAAGATTGATTGGAGGTTTTGAAGGCAACAATTTCAATGAATATTTTCTAAGTATTAAAGAAAAGGAGAGCAGAAATATGAAAAGTAAATCAGACTTATATTGAAGATTGAGTGATGAAGAGATAGAATTTATGCTAGTAAAATGAAATAATAATATTCAGATTTAAGAAGGAAGAAATGTGAGTTTGAATCAGATTGGTGAGAATTGTGAAAAGATTGAGTTTGAATCAGATTTGTGAAGATTGCAAAAAGATTTAGAGTTTGAATCAGATTTGTGAAGATTGTGAAAAGATTTAGAAGTTGAATCAGATTGGTGTGGAAGAAACTATACCAGCCATTGAAGAACTAATAGGTTAGATCCTATCAATTAGAGGTTGGAGCCTCTTGTTGGGTTGGAGCTTAGTTTTTGTGGGGGTTGAAGCCTCCAATAGGTTGGAGCCTATATTTTGTCAAATAGAGATTGGAGTCTCTAGTAGGTTGGAGCCTACAAGAAGAAGAAAGAAGATATACATATATATGACCAAAATTGTGTCATGCTTTTCTTCCACAAGGGTTGCCACGTAAATCATGTGTTCTCTTTGTGTTCTTAATTGGTAGATTTTGCATGTGTAGTTGATGTGATTGATTAAATTTGAAAAGTAAAATTTTGTGATATACTGATTCACTCCCCACCCCCCCTCTCAGTTTAACCGAGTGCTCAACAATTTGGGTAGAAGGTGTTGAAATCTGCATTATAATTTTTCTTGAGTCCTTCCCCTTTTGTGTGCCTTTGAGGTCCCCTTTCATTGCCCATCTGTGGATAACTGATCTAAGATATCTAATTTGGGTGGTCTTTTGCCAAATTTCTTAGTATAATTGGGTAGAGCATAAAACATTAGGTCCAGTTGCTTTTGAAAGTTTTGCAAAACTCTCTAAGGGAAGAAAGTTATGCCTTAAAGGGTTTTCCCCTTCAACCAGCCCAAGTGTAGTTCAAATGCCTTTTCTCGCATAGTGCAGTCGGGTTGGATATTCTTGCATATGCAATTTAGTTATTAGCTCCCACAAAAAGTATAAATAATAGAAAAAATGGCTAATGTACTTTTTATGAGAACCTGATGTCCTACTGAACTTCCCCTTTCATGCTAAGTGTCCGCTCAATTGCTTTTCCCTGCGGTATCCAGTTCAATTAAATATTTCTGCATCTTAAGTTTTGTAGAATCCTAACACCTAACTGCACTGTTTGTTTCAATGTTTATCCAGTTTGCTTGGATTTTTTTGGTTTGATAAAGAAAATGCAAGATGTAAGTAAACAGTTTCAGAAAAATCTAGAGGTAGTAATCAAAATACAAAAGGAAAGTACAAGAGAATTTAAAAAAAAAAGAGACCAAAACCAAAATCACAAGAAATTGATGAGGAAGAATTCACTAAATAGGAGCCAAAGAAGATGTACTTAAAGAGAGAACGAAGCTTAGAATCAAATCTACAAGACATTGAGAAGGAACATATCATTGAGCAAGAACAAAAGGAATCGGCCATTTAAATTGAAGATAAGAATCCTTTAAAAAGAAAAAATAATTTTAATGACTTCTAACAAGAAAAATATTTGTCATCGTGAAGTCAATCAGAAACAAGCATTACCAATTGAATGTGAGTTTTCCATGATTGTAAAGGATGCTCCATTAATTTCTAATAGTGTCCATGAAACACTTTTTAATCCTAGTAAAACCCCAATATCCTCCCAAGAAAAAAGGCATGTACTATATGACAAAAACTCAAAGCTCATAACAGCTAAGGAGTCACAAAGAAGTCAAATATCTCATCTGTAAGTCACAAATCAGCAGCTGCAACAGAAAATCATTCATCATCAACAAGGTATGCTTCAACATCATGCATGGGAACCACAAAAAGGTATACTAGAGCAATCAATTTTTGCTTTGCAAGTTTGGTTGATTGATCCTTTTATCCACACTTACCTCAAAGGACTAGATAAAATTATGCAAGAAGGACTAAATAGAAATCAGATTTCTACTTGGTCCATATTTACATGTGTGAGCCTTGTGGAGGAACCAAAGGAAGTATCATGGAATGCATGGATCACAAAATATGCTCAGAATAACTATAATGCAAGGTCCAAGGACATCACCTCACATCCAATAGTGCTCTCAAGACAAGTGACAATGGAGCAGCTTAGAAGCAAGGTAAGTGTTAGAATTGTAAATAAACACAAGATGTAGAACCAAACAACAAACAAAGACACCTTCATGCAAGAGATCTGCAAAACAAAGATTTTCTATTCCTTAACAAGAAAATACTTATAGAATATCCAGATTGATAATACAATGAGGGTTGAGTGCTATATAAGAGCAACCCTAAATGATAAAGGGATTAGTCATGACAGATGTCGACATCACATGCAATGAGACAGAATGATCTAATAATAGCTCACTTCAGTTAACATAAAAAAGCACTTAATTAATAGAATAAAGCACTCCTATTAAGTTTAGCTTAAGTGTATGAAATGAATTAGACTAATAATAAATTAAAGATTAATTAATTATTAGCTAATGCATGATTACTCGAACACTCCCCCTTAAGATGAACTTAGGGAGTAACGAAAACCCCTAAAAAAGAGAATGCATGATAGGTCTCGACAAACAAGGCCTAATAAGGTACCCATATACAAACAATCTAATCTCTCATAACTAGAGAAAAGGAGAAAACCACACGGGAAAAACTCCTCTCTAAAAGAGAGAAAGGCGAATGAAGGACTAAAAAGCCTCCAAACCAATGTGAAGGACTAAGAAGCCTCCAACCAAAACAATGTCCCAAAAAAAAGGAACATGAAGAACATCGTTGATGCACAAAGAAGTTGTAGACAATTGTTGAAAGATGATTGATATAGTGTTGAAATGAATAATCTCTGAAAACATATGATGATCAGGATCAAGAAGACAATAATCTACATTAGGGCCCACAACGACACTACTCAAATCAGATGGCAAACAAAGGCAATACATTTGGAACTCGAAGATGCAAATGGCACAAGCACCAATAGTTTGAAAAACACTAATCAAATAAAAATGGAAGGTCGCCTCCAAAAACAGGAATCGAAGAATGTCTATATGGTAAATGCTCCATCTAATCGAAATGTGACTGTTGCATTTGCCTAGTACATAGGAACAAGAACTAGATACATAGATCACTCAAAAAACAAAACCAAGGAAGCATTAGCACCAATAGTAGAAACCCTTCATAATGCGGAAAGGGAGAGCCAAGACAGGTACACTGAAATTGTGTAGAACCAAGAAGTCCATGTAGGAGAACAAAGAACATCTGAACATGCAATTGAAAGAGTACCTGCAAATAAAAGGCTGCGCAAACTAGTGCTCACGTCATGCAAAGTACTCCCTGTAAACCTTCAAATAAAAATGTATCAACCTCCTTCATGCCACGATGGTGGTATGAATTAAATCGGGCTCTTTACAAAGAAAACACAAACCTTGGTCTACCACAAGACAATTACGTCCTTTTTGTGGTTTCTCTTTGACTTTATTGACCTTGTCTATGATACCAGCACTGGAATTAATAAATTCTTTTAAACCTTTGCTTATTCTGAAATCAAATTTGAAGTTCTCAAACCTTTGATAATTTGTAAAATCTCTTTTTTTGAAACCCCTCAAGCTGGCAAAAGAAATTGAGCTCTGATACCAATGTAATAACCCCCTCTGATCTGGGATTTTAACCAGGAAATACAAGCACAGATATTTGCAAATAAACCAATTTCCAAACAGTTGCAAGAAATTAAATAACCAGATTTTATTAATGCTTAAGGAAATACACAAAATCCATACCCGGAATCGACAGCATAAATCTCAGATCTAGGAATGCTTGACCAGCAGCTGTGAATATCAACAATCTTCAAACTAAACCCTGAAAAACTCAGTAAACCCTTGAATGATGATCTCCAAGAAATTGATGAAGATCTATAATAATTTTTGTATGAGACATCTCTCAGAATGCCCTTGGGTGATCTTTCACACCTATAGACATTGTCCTATTCAAGGGTTTCCATCCTCAGAATAGCTTGAAACTCCATGCCTATACCCCCTGTTGCTCAGCTCTTTTCTTTCTGCAAATAATATTTTGGATAAAGAAAATTATCTTCTTTTCTTTTTATCCTTCTCCTTTTTATCCTTCTCCAAACCCTACGCCCTAATCTTGGCATTTCACTTTTAAATGCAATATCAAATAATACCTTCTCAAAATCCAATGCCCTTTTGGCCTTTTGTACATTAAATTTAATATTTGCTTTTTTGAAAGATGTGCCTTTTAAATTGAACTCATAAAGTAACTTAAAATATAATTTTTTTAAATTGAAGTTATTTTATCCCTTTATAACACAATATTATAAAGTGTTTTATTAAAGTTACTTTATATCATTAAATTACAAAGTCACTTTAATAATATAACATTATTAAAGTAATTCGACTTAAATAATTTAATTAAAGTGCCCACTCTCGACCAAAATTGACAATAATCCCCTGAGAGTGCCTCCGACACAAAACCTCTCTACAGGCATGAAATCACTGAACTTGGTATAACTTGTTATAAATAGCAAGTATAAATGATAAGTCCCGAACTTCCTTCGAAAGGCCTACCAACCAACTGGATCATTGAGCTGAATATGCAGGAATGAATACGCAAGCTTGCTGAAGACCTTGAATCCCCTCAAAGGGTCCCCTAAATGTCTCATTAGCCTACAGGAACCAGATAGTAGGCTAACCACTGCAAAGATACAGATCTCGGAAAAAAAGGGGACATTACAATAGGGTGTGGAAAGAAACTTTAGTAGATGCAAAACAATGACATTTTTGTGATTCTAAAATATGGTTAAAACAACATACATTTTGTCACCTAAATCTTATCAATGAAAGAGGATTGTATCAAAGCATCTGATACAAATAAATTTTTTAATATTCATATTCGGGCATTCTGTTTGTGAATTATGAGTTTTGTTGGACACTCTTCCTATTAAAGAAGGAAACACAAAGTCCAAAACACCCCATGTAAATTATAATCACGAACTACTAATGGACCAATGTTGTTTACTAATAGTCTCTAAAAGTAAAACATCCCAGGAAACATTTTCTTCTAGTGAAAAACATATATTCTGCTCCCAATATGGATATATAACACAGTGCAGAAAGAAACATTTGCCAAGTGCAAAATAATGATATTTTGATGATTTCTAAAACTGTTTAAACTTTAAAGTAAGATAGATTTTGTTCTTAGTGAAAATGGACAACTTTTTATATATAATCTTATCTGTGAAGAGAATTATGTTTTAGAAACTGATATAAATAAGAATTTTCTTAATCCTATGTGAGAATTCTGTTTGTGAAGTGTGAGTTTTATGGCTATCTCCTTTCAGAAAAAGGAATGTTCATTCAGAAAGTTAGAAAGATAGAAAATAGTTGCTTTGTATGGTATTTATTTTTCTGCTGTGTCTAGATATTTTGATTGGTTGGTGATTTTGCATTTATTTCCATTATAGATTGATTTGTATCATAGACACTAATATGCCGGATCTGCAGTTTTCAACAGTGTGATTGGATTAATGCTTTCTCTTGTTGCAAGATTAGATTGCGAGCGCTTATGGAAATGTGCATTCTCCTTCCTGGAAGTTCTCCACATTATCAACATCAAACTATGGGGAGCGCATCGAATCAATCAGTAGGTTTTTTGGATACTTACCGTATGAAATATATGGATGCACACTTCTGTCTGATTACAGGAGAACTGATTTTCTTTTCCTCCCCTTTGTTTGCAATATCAGATGGAACTCTAGAAATTAAAATTAGTAAAGTTAAGTACAATCTTCTGCTCGTTTGTTCCAAAAAGCTTGAGTCCTATTCAAGTTCTACTATTAAGTTATGAGAGATCTTAGGCACCTTTTTTTATCATCTTAAGAAAAATTCTAAATAACATGTTTAGGGGATTTATGGTTTTCTGATACGTTTTCATTAACTTAATATAAAAAAATTCCATAATCTGGGGTCATGATGGCAGTCATATGTTTTCTAAAGTTTCCCATATGGTTGTGCATCTAATTGGCCATCATTTGAGATGAAAATATGTAGGAAGTTTGGCCAGCTTCTTGGGAGTGTTCTGAGGAGGCTTTTGCACAGAAAATTAAACAGCGCGACCCTCTTAAGCTAGGGTATGATATTTCTAATAGCATCATTATGAGTATTTTAATTTTTACAAGCATATTCACTTCCTAACAATTTTTTAATTCTGGACCATTATGCTTCATTCACCATGTAATGTATATATGAGACTCTTAATCATCTTATATGTCTTGTTGGACAGGTTTCCAAATATTTGGGCTTTGCGTCTTGTCCGGAAACTATTGCAATGGCATCCTGTAAGACACCATATTATATGCAATGGTGTTGTTTTTTGAAATCTTTTGCTAGCATCACAAAGTTCAATAAATTTTTTCACAAATCCTAAGAATTCAAATACATGCCAAAATACCCATTAAGATAGGATTCTAAATACATACATACCTGTTGTGACCTTTTTCACACATCACCCCATCAAGATGGGGACCCCCTAAATTTTGCTCCAGTCTGGTCTTTTGGCTTTGGTTCGCTCTCTCTCTGGTCTCTGGTCCTTCCGGGGATTGTCCCGTCGTTTGACCCGGGTTGAAATATTGGTCAAGTCTGTGTAATTAGGGTTTTCATCCTTCAGGCTTATTTAAGGTCAGACTGAGTTATAAAATTGAAATCTAAGCTTAGAGCAGCAGTCAGAAGACTTCCAGCAGAGTCCCCCTAAATTTTCACTGTATTCTGGCAACTTACTATTTTTAGTAAGTATTCAACTTGGGACTATTTTATTGAGATTTTGGAATTCTGTCAGTTCCACTGCATCCGAGTGACATCAAGCTGTCTACACGTAAATTTTGAGCCAGATCAGACGACTTGCTATTTTTGGCATTTCAGGCTTTAAGAGCCATTTTCAGGGTTTCTACATGAGCTTTTCAGATGCATGTCTGGAGAATCCTTCTGGGTTTTCCAAAACCTTCGCAGTGATGTAACATGCAAACCGAGACAACCACTTTCAGAGTTCAGCCTTCGGAGGCTATTTTTAGGGTTCGCATGCAGTGTTTTTCAACGCATGTCGGGTTTTTCTTCATGGGTTTTTCGAGAGCTTCGCAACGGTGTACTTGCAAGCAGAGAAGATCGAGTTTTGAGGACTTACTATTTTTAGCCAGTACATGCATGCAGACCAGTTTTCTGGGTTTTTCTGGGTTTTTTGAGATCCCGCGGCAATATGACATGCAAAACCATCCGGCAGTGGATGAGTCACTTTTCAGACAGTTTCTATTTTTAGCAGGTACACTCTGGCAGCCGCCCAACACTCCAGTTCAGCAAGAACGACATGCAGAAGGAACGAAGTCAAACGGAAGACCGTTCGGGATACATGCAAGTCAAATTAGGGTTTCCACTTTTATAGGAGGTGAAATCCAAAAATAGCCGAAACAAAGTACCCCACCCATGTCAGCACACTTCAAGGTACCTGCTGGCAAAATTTGAGCAAAGTCGGAGAACTTACTATTTTTAGTAAGTCAGAGCACGGCTATAAATAGCAGGTCTGCACCCGAGGTTGGCGTCCGAGTAACCCTCAAGCTATCAAGATCAAGCGCTGCAACTTTCAGGCAAAACGGAGCTACTAAAGTCAGAAAGTCAAACTTACTATAAATAGCAGGTGGCTATAAATAGCAGGTCAGGGCAGAGGACTGACAAAACAGGTTCACAAGGCAGAGAATATCATCTGATGAAATTTTCAGGCAAAACGGAGCCTTAGAGGTTGAAAATCAAGGAATTTGCTAAAAATAGCACAACTTGCTAAAAATAGAATGCAAGAGCAGGAACAGGTAGAGGCTTGAAAAAACGCCTAAGGCAAAAATGAAAGCTCACCTAGTAAAATGCGCCCATCTCAAGGTAGAGGCTTGAAAAAACGCCTACGGCAAAAATGAAAGCTCACCTAGTAAAATGCGCCCATCTCAAGGCAGAGGCTTGAAAAAGTTTCTAAGGCAAAAACAAAAGCTCACCTAGTAAAATGCGCCCACCTTGATGACTCTCTCAAAAAGTTTCTAAGTCATAAAATCAAAGTAGCCCCTTCCAAATGCGCCCATGGTGAAAATGAAAGCTCACATGTGTAAATGGCCCACCTAGCAAAACAAAAGCATGGGGTCTCATTTGCGCCCAAGGAAGAAGAGGATAGGTGAAAAGCGGCTAAGTATGAAATTGAAAGTGCAACACCTCATTTGCGCCCAAGGGTAGTGATGCCTTGAAAAAGTTCTAAGGCATGGAAAATGAAAGCTCACCTAGTAAAATGCGCCCATCTCAAGGTAGAGGCTTGAAAAAGTTCTAAGGCGTGGAAAATGAAAGCTCACCTAGTAAAATGCGCCCATCTCAAGGTAGAGGCTTGAAAAAGTTCTAAGGCGTGGAAAGTGAAAGCTCACCTAGTGATTTGCGCCCTCACCTCAAGGATTGAAGACTCAAAACGTCTAAGGCAAAAAGAATGAAAGTAGACCCATGTAAATGCGCCCTCCTTGATGACTCTCTCAAAACGCCTAAGGTCAAAATGGAAGCTTGGCCTAGCAAATGCGCCCATGATGAAGAAGGATGGTGGAGGCCGAAATTCTTCTAAGGCATAAAATGAAAGTAGAGAGGTCAAAATGCGCCCTCAAGAAGATACATGGCTCGAAGAAATTTTAAGTGGTGAAAATAAAACCAGACACACCCATATGCGCCCAAGGCAAGATAAAGTGGCTAGGACTTGGAGAAATTTCTAAGTCAAGAAAATGAAAGCTCAAGACCCCATATGCGCCCAAGGTTGCTGGAGAAAATTTTTCTAAGTGTGGAGAATGAAAGTGGCTCATGCTAAATACGCCCTTGATTGAAAATGTTTCTAAGGCGTGGCAAGGGTAAAAGCTAGCAAAATAAAACATCACTGAGTGAAATACGCCCAAGATGTGAGATGACTGGAGAAAATTTCTAAGTCGCAAAAAAAAAAATAAATGCCAAGGGGTCAAGTGCGCCAGAGGTGTAAAGTGAGGAATTTTTTTAAATGAAATAAATATTTCATCAAAAATATACGCCTATGCTAGAAAAAAAAAAAAATGTTAGAAAATTTTTCTAAGTGAGATAACATTTCACTAGGGAAAAATACGCCCTTGGCATGGAAGGATGATTTGATGAGTTTTAAAATTTTCCAAAGGCAGTTGAAGGATGACGAATATTTTTTTCAAGGGGAAGATTTGATATTCATGAATATTTTCCATGGGTCAAGTGAAAATCAAATGAACCCGTTTAAAATGCACCCATGAGTTAACAAAGTTTGAAAATTAATTTCCTAAGGGAAATTTTAATATTTTCAGAGGAAATTCGTTTTGCCTAGATTATTTTCCTGATGGAAGTTAAATCTCAAAGGATGAATTATTTCGAGCATGCAAATAATTTTTAATCACCTGGAGTTGAACATTTTAATGAGAGAATTTAAAATGTCTAAGGCAAATTTTATGAAATCGAGGATTTAAATGACAGACATTTTAAAAGTTGGAAATAAATTTGCAACTCCCACGAAATTTTTCGAGTTGAATTTATTTAAACACCGCGAGATTTTAAAATGAAATTCAAGTGATTGTTTTTCTCGCGAAGTTGTTTAAATCGCCAAGAGTTAACTGGCAGACTAAGAGGAAAATTCAAAATTTGAAGAAGAAGGAATCATTATTAATGGCGATTGCCATAATGACCGGCTGACGACTAGCCCACTACTGCGCTTGAATTAGAAGATTCCGAACGAAGAGAGTGGAAAATTGATGAAGGTGCTAAAAATAGCCCCAGCACTACTTAGCAGGATTCTCCGAGAAGAGTTATTTAAACAATCTCTCCTCTCATTTCTCCTCACATTATTTCGAAGTTGAAGTTGCTGAAGAGGTTCTGGAGAGATTAAAATATTTTCCAAGTGGCTGAGGAGAGAAATTCTGTGAGAGTTTATTTTATTTCGGAGTGTTGAGTTGCTGAAAGTACGAAGTGCTGGAGAAATCTTCATTTGCCGAGACTCTTTCTTTCGAAAAGCTGAAAGTGTGTTGCTGCGACTTCGAAGTTGAAGGCTGAAGTTATTTTCCGGAGTTGCTGGAGAATTTAATTCTCAAAGAGCTGAAAGTGGAGTTGCTGCGAAGTTTAAACGTTGAGAAGTTGAAGAGGTTGAAATTTCATATTGCTGGCAACTCTTTATTCCTCTAACTGCTGAAGTTGACAAAGTGAAGTCAAGGTTCGAACAATTTGTGCTGGAGAAATTAGCTACATTGCTGAAAGCTATTAGCTTGCTGCGTTTTTTCTTCACCAGTCAGAAGTGCAGTTGCTGAGAGTTGTCTCTAAACTCAGAGATTTTTATACAGTACGAGGTTTGGAGTTAGAAATTTATGCTGAGAAATTTTATTTTCAAAGCTAACTCCGTATTCGCAGCCATCTCTGGAATTGTTTTATTTTAAAAATCTGCAGTCTAGCTTATCCTTCTATTTTATTTTGCAGATGGCTGGCGCAAAGGATGTTGCAGGAACAAGCAGAGCCGCAGGCAGAGCTGCAAACACTGAAGCAGGCAAGGCTGGCTCATCTCGACAGGCAATGATTAAGAGGCTCGCTAAGCCATTTTTCCCAAAGTCAGCAATAGTTTCAAAGTTGGCAGGATTGAATGACACCAACCTTGGTTCATTTAATCTGAATGCACTCAAATCGAGGATGTTCGGGCTAGGGGGCCATCAACCATCCGTCACGGCACATAATATAACGAAGAGTGGAATCTACGCAGCTGCTAGTTTTCCGCCAGCAATTCAGTGTCCGGAGCTAATTATGGAGTGCGCCAATCACTACAAGCCAGAACGTAGGACGATCGTCTCTCCGGATGGTAAACTGCTCGCCAACTTCACACCCGATGCCATCGGAGAAGCATTTGGGATTCCAACTGCTGAGGAGATGCTATACAGGACAAACAAGAGGGCAGATAAGATGTACTCTTCCTCTTTCGAAAGAGTCACTGCAGTCATCAACAGAGTTTGGATGCAGAAGCCGAGGCCACCCCGCACTAAGCTCCCAAAGCAGATAATTGCCGAGGACGTGAAACAAGAATACTGTGATTTGATAATGATGCTGAGCCGGGTAAATGGGAGTGCACAGGCTTACATTTTCGAGCCTTGGATGTTCTACTTCATCGAGATCATCTTGGAAGGAAAAGAGTGTGTCGATTGGGCTAGGATGATTAGCAACCACATCGATGAGCAATTCAGGAGCTTGAAGGTGACGAAGACTTTCTACATGAGCTCATATGTGATTTACATGTTGGCCAGAATGACTAAATACAGAGGGATTTCGTACAAAGAGCCAATCGGCTGTGCCCCTGGTCAATTCAAAATTCATGAAGCCTGCACACAGCTACATTTGGCTAACATTGCCAACTATAAACGGGCAAATGATGCATTCACAATGCACATTGCAAGGACGCTTCAGCAAAGGACGCAGCAGAGAATATCTAAAGAAGCACAGACACTGATTGAGGAATATGGGTATTGGCTCATCCAATTCCCGAAATTCACATATATTAGGCTGCAGGGGTTCACTTCGTATCCGTATCGGTTACCGCGATACCCCACTGATCACATAGTAATGCTTGAGATATCTAGGCAATTGATTGCCTACGATAAGATTCAGAAAAGGAAAAAGAAGGGTGGGCTTGATTTCCCTATCACCATGGGAAATTCCATTGAGGTGTGTCCCTCTTTGCAGGCAGCCCGAGAGGCAGAGGACGAGCTGCAATCTTATCATTTGTCATATCACACAGGCAGGCAGGATTTCGATCCTTACGGGAACATCCGGATGGTACAGAACGTTGAATACCGGCACAGAGCTCATCTGGAGGACTTCTGGGCAAATGCAGTGGATGAGGCTGAGATAAGAAGAAGGATGTTTTCCAGACTTCCTCTCAAGTTGATTAGAGAATGTGAGATTATTCCAGTTCCCGACCAGGTGGAGGAGGATGTCAACGTCATGCAACCCGACTATGGGTCAGTTAGGGATACTCCTGTCCCACCACCTGATTGGTCCGAGCCAGAGATCATGGACTTGGACACTCTTTCTATCCCGGTGATGACTTTTACCAGGACTTGGGTCGACAGACATGTATGCAGACTTAAGAGCAAGTCGATCGCCCTTACTTACAGCTTGATGGGTGACCCAAGGCCGTTATCGGTAAAAAGAGGGAAACAAATTGCTCAGACATCGAGGGCACAAGTGGAAGTGCCAACCCAGCCGATACCGTTGAGGATAGAACAAGCATCACCCGTGCACTCACAAACTCAATCTTCGAGTTTAAGAGTGGTTTCATTATTTGCCGATCAGAGGGCAGGATTAGAGGAAGAGCGGGGACTTGGGGAGGTAGATCAGCCCAACGCCCGAGAATCAGCTAGTGTCAGTTTATCCAGGGGCGGCCAACAGGAGGAGGAAGAGGAAACAATGACCGACACCCATTTTCAGCAGATGTTGGATACGGCTTTGGAAGAAGAAGAAAACACAGAACAGGGGACCCAAGGGTCGGGAGATACCCAGCTTATAGAGGAGGATGAGCCCGAGCAGACTAGTGCAAGAAGAGAGGAAGTGCACGAGATGGAGGCAACAGAAGAACAGCCCCTTGTCATTTGTAATCCGCAGCAGACAGTGCCTGATTGGCTTTCCGACAGAATGAGGAGAGAACCCGAGGATGACACGGATCCAGCCATTGAGATGGAAGAGTTCCTCAGGAGGATCAGTGCGCCACCAGAGAAGAAAAGGGCCCGAAAGTTTTCAAAGATCTCGACCGACGAGTCAGGTTCTCGCACGCTTCAGGTGGCTATTCCGAGGGAAGATTGTGATCAAACCGAGGAGAGGCCTGAAAATTATGTGATCACCACAGTAGAGTTGGGTCGTCCTACGGGAGCCCAAGTTATCGAGGAGTTCGATAACTCCTATCAGGCATTGAAGGATCAGTTGCTCCGCACGGAGGGGAAGTATAAGAAATTAAGAAGGAGCACAAAACCTTGATAGGATATATTCAGAATCTAGCACGTCCAGGTGAACCAGCGGACCCGGCAGTGGAACGTCCATCGGAGCTTCCGAACGAGTCAATTGTTGCCTTAGAGGATTTAAAGAAAATGGAAACGGAGGCAGACAAGTGGGTTAGCCGTGTTCATACTGAGACAGGAAAATTCATGGAGGACCTTGTCGATGCTTATCGACAGGCCTCAAATATTTTGGCACGAATGGATATAGTAGATCAGGCCTGGGGTGATACTCGCATCTATCAAACGAAGACTGTACTTCGTTTGGGGGCTTTGATGCATGTACCTCTAGAAACCTTAGTGGATGGAGGTGTAATTCAGAGAGGTGATAGGTACGATTTCACCAGTTGGTACTCCTCGGTGGTCACAGGTCGTGGATTTCACGACGCAGCAAGGGCAGATTCAACTAAAGTGAAGAAGGCAATGGGCAACATCTTGGGGGGAGTCCTCAATACATTAGAAGCCATATTTGCTAGAAAGTTGGTCCCAGAGGAGATAACTGCCGATGGTTTGAAAAGTAGACTGCCTCCATTCTTCTCAGCTGCGAAGTCACTTGTCCTGGATGACTTTGAGAATGTCTCCACGTTCTCTAGTATAATTCAGCATACCCAGGACACCTTGGTGACATGGAAGAAATCTTGCATCAGATACGGACAGACGGTAGCAGTCTTGGAGTTCCAGCTCAACCATATTCCACCGATCTCTACACAGGAGGTTGAAGCAGTATTGGCCCGGTTGATCGAGTTTGCTATCCGGGAGAAGGCCAGTGGGAACGCGCTGCTTGATGAGGATCTTCTCGATGATGGTAGTGGGCATTAATTGCTCATTATGATTCCTGCAGGGGAGTGGAGAATATTCTGTGCATTCATTGCCCACTCCTCTCTGTGGCGGTTTTTAGGGCAGAAACCCTAATCAGGGCATAGGTGGCTCGATCTGAGCCCTTCATTGTAATTTGATCTGAACCGTCCACTGAATTGGACTTGTTATAAAAGGGGCATCCCCCCTCATTTGTAAAAAATTAGAATTAGAATCAGAGATAGATCAGAGCTAGAGAGTATTGGAGATAGAAGTTAGAGAGTAGAGCTTAGAAGTTAGTTTAGATTGAGGAGGAAAGGAAGTTTTCCCATTGAGGACTTCGTAAGAAGTTGTTGTGAACACTCTCATAATATAAAGATTTATCATTGTTTGGTGGTTCTATCTTCTATTGTGAGTAGCTAGCAAGGCTTGTTCGTCTTTCCAATTCAAGGTAGATAGAGTAAAGTAAATTTTATTTCATGCAAGTAGTTGTTAGCTGTGGAGTGTGGCGTTGTGATTTGAGCAAGTCTTCTCATCCATACCACTAGCGGACTTGCTGATGGTAAGTTCGCCTTGCGTGGTCCACTGGAGTATCAGCACTTAACTTCGATTATGGTTCATATGTTTGTATGCGTCGTATTGACGGTATGAACATGTTGCGTCATAGTTTGAACATTTTTCTCATCCTTTGAAGATTGCACCAACTTTGTCGGAGTTGTTCGAAAGGAGACAAAGCAAAGTTTGGTTTGAAGATTGTTTAAGTCGATCCTCGTCCTCCACCCTTTAGAAGTAGACTTGTAGAATCCCCATCCCTATCCCCTTTAAATTTCTCAGATTTTCCTAGAAGTCGGGCTTAGATACCGTAAATCCATATTGCCACAAATCATTCATGTCCTAATTGTTTCACGAATTGGAACAACCACGTAAGTCCCCTTGAAATAACCACAAGAAAACACATCAACCAACTGAGTCTATTCAAGGAGCAAAAGGAACCTTTGAGTCGAACATGAACTTTCAAGCAATCTTAAAGATGTGGGACACTTTTGATCAAGAGAGAGAATAGGAGGACTGCTTAAGCAACTTATTCTCAGGTCACACACACAAAGGCACACAACAATAAGCATCCTTAAAAAGTGTGGGCCAATAATACCCAGCCCTTGAAATCTGATGAGCTGTGGCCAAACCAACTCCGTGACCTGTCCCGAATTTCTCGTGGAAATGTTCCATAAGCTGCTTAGCTTCTCTTTTTCCTACACATCTCAAATAGATACCTTCGTGATTTCTTCTATAAAGTACTGATCCCTGCAGCATGAATCTCTGGCTCTTCATTCTTAAAGCCCTTCGTTGCACTGGATTCAAATGTGAAGGACACCTGTGGTTCAACAAATAGTAAACAGTGTCATCGTACCATTCCCCTGGGGACACCTCTTCCAGTATATATGTTTGTTGTACCAGCCCAGGTCCTGCCATTGCAATCGTTTGTGCCAATGCTTGTCCTCGGACTAGCTTCATCGGCTGTATCTCTATGTCATATTCTTGCAAGCTGGCGACCCACTTGCCTCTTCTTTCTCCTAGTTCATTTTGCATCGGTAATGTCTTTACTGTGGCATCTGGAACTATTGCATGTACTTTGCTCCTTAGGATGTAGTGCCTGAACTTCTTAGCTGCTTTTACTAGAGCATAAGCCTGCTTTTCTACATTGGCGTACCTTAATTCTGCTTCCTTCAATGGAGTACTCATGAAAGCAATTGGGTGTTCATCCTTTTCTTCTGCTCTCTGGGTCAAGACTGCTGCGCAAGTGTGTTCTGAAGCAAAGGAGTACAAGTAGAATGGTTTTGAATAATCCGGACAAACCAGCACCTGAGCATCTACTATTGCTTGTTTGATTTCCTCGAACGCTTTCTTTGTGAGAGGGGTCCATTCTATCTTTGCATCCTTTTTCAGCATTTCATTTAGTGGTCTGACAATCTCGGCGAATCCAGTTATGAATTTTCTCACAAAATTAATCTTGCCAAAGAAAGACCTCAACTCTTTCTGACTCCCTGGCATGCCGATCTTTGAAATTGCCTCAATGCGGTCTGGGTCAATTGATATGCCTTGTTCTGAGAGGACATGTCCTAACAATTTTCCTTCGGTGACTCCGAATACGCACTTCTTTGAATTGAGAGAAATACCAAATCTTCTGCATCTCTGGAAGATCTTTCTCAAGTCTTCAACATGATCCTCCCTTCTTTTGGAGAACACTGTCAAGTCATCCATGTATATAATAATGCATTTTCCAACTAAGTCTCTGAAAGCGATGTCCATAGCTCGTTGAAATGTGGCCCCGGCGTTGATTAGGCCGAAAGGCATTCTTCTGTAAGCGAATGTTCCCCACTTAGTGGTGAAAGCTGTTTTCAGTCTATCTGCTTCTTCAACCATCACCTGGTTGTAACTTGAATAACTGTCCAAAAAGGACATCATCTGGGAACCATTTACAATTTGCAAAACCTCATCCAACGAGGGCAAGGGATAGTTATCCTTCTCGGATGCTCTGTTTAGGTTGCGGAAGTCAACACATAACCTTATCTCTCCGTTCTTCTTCCTGACGGGCACTAGATTGGCGACCCACGTTGAGTGCCTTATTGGGAAGATTATTCTGGCCGAAAGGAGCTTCCTTACCTCCCGATATATCAACGGTTCCAATAGCGGGTTCACCGGCCTTTGTCTTTGCCTGAATGGTTTATTTCCCGGCTTCAACGGGATCGTGTGCGTGATCAAGGTAGTGTCATATGTCTTTAAGTCTTCGTAGCCCCAGGCTACCACATCAGAGATCTCTCTCAATGCTTGCACTATTCCTTCTCTTTCTTTTGGGGTACACACTTTTCCCACAAATACATTCTTTACTTGCTCACTAGTTCCCAAGTTGATTGTCTCACATTCATTCCCTTGGGTGCTTTGATTCCGACTTAGTTTATCAGGGTCAAAGAGTCTTTCTAACTCCACCATGCCCCTAGGAATGACATTTGTCTTCAAATTTAAGATCCCTTCGATGTCAAATTCCGCTTCTTCGGTTTCTTCTTCGTCTATAATCTGTGCTTCAAACACCCCTGAGTTAGTCAAGAATTCCAAAATCTGCTTATCATCATCAAACACCTGGAAATTCTTTATATTATCTGGAACTGAAGGTGTGGAGATCAATTCTACTGTGAACTTCTTTAGACCCTCCAACTCTAATGGCTCTAGTGAACTGGCTGCCTGCGCGAGAGAATTAGCCACTGGATTTTTAGATCTGTATACTTGCTTGATATTGAATGCATCGAAGCTTTCGATCAAGTCCCAGACTCTGTTCCGGTACCGTCCCAATCTCTTGTCGTGGCGAGCATACTGTTTTCTTACTTGGCAGACCACTATGTTGGAATCTCCAATGGCATGTACAATTTTGGCATCTTTCTCTATAGCGAGGATCAACCCATGAATCAAAGATTCATACTCAGTAACGTTATTGGTGCAAGGGAACTGGAGCCTGCAAGCACCTAGATATGCCTCTCCCTTGGGGCTGATGAGTTCAAACCCTGCTCCATTCCCTTTGTTAGACTTTGATCCATCAAATCTCAGAGTCCACACTTGATCTTCTATATGAACGCTATGGGTATTGGGACCATTTTTCTCCACTGCGGGCTCAATCTTCTCACTTTCTACCGATTCCTTTGTCAGGGAGCTTTTCTTCTCATTTATTTCTTCTAGTTCTTCCACCAAAGAGACTTGTGGAACTCTCTTTGAAACTTCTTCAATGGCCGTTTTGCACATGGCGCATGTGAATTCTGGATGGAACGCTTCATGGATCCTGCACCAATTGGGCATTAACATACTGCTGATGGAAACATTCTTCCATGATTCCATCTTGTGCTTGACGCTTCTCAGCACAAAGTTTCTAAAATTTTCAAACATCCCCTCACCATCGCTTGAGTCATCTTCAATCAATATTTCAGTAGAGGGAGACGTACCTTCCAAGTGTTTTTCTTGATTTACACTTTGCAACATGCGGACTTCCTGTTTGACGGGCTTGTACGAACCCAAATCAGTCTCTGCAAACAATACCTCATTGTTATCACCATATTCAGTAATCATCAACCGGAGCCGCGGTGTGCTTTCCACTCTTATTTGGTTAGGGATTCCCCTCCAAGGCAGCCACATGTGAGAAAAGTCGGTGGCGATATATCCGTTCAACTTTCGGCACCAGTCTCTACTAAGCAGCATGCCGTACCCATCTGGTATATCTACAATGGAAATATCAATACGGCCTTGGATTCTAGGATCCGCGGCTAGCTGCATGTGAATGTCGTTTAGTTCCCCAACAACAGGAACTTCAGTTTTATCTAATTGAGTCACCTTCTTGTTGGTGTGGAGCGGGATTAGGCCCAATCTTTCGCATACCTTCAAAGGCATGACGTTGCTTGAAGCTCCGGAATCAATCAAACAATTGTGTAACATTTTTCCGAATATTCTGACTGAAACCAAGAATGGGGCTGGTTCATCCTTCCCTTGATAAAACACTACTGGTTTTCTTCTTTCATCTGCTACTTCATTTTTCCTTTCATCTTTATGGTCCGACTGGACTTGCTTGCCTTGAGTCATATTTCTCGCATTCTGTTTTTGCTTCACGGCATCATCAGCTTGAGAGCTTTTCTCAATCTCGGCCTTTCCAGGAGTGCCTATAGAATTTAATACCATACCCTCAAAGTTCTGATATTGTTGTGGTTTCTCCCAAGAATCGTAGGAGGTTTGTGGCACACTTTGCACCACATTTGTGTTCTGTGCAGGACGGGGCTGCGTGACAACCTGGGGGTGTCTTGGCACGTTAGGTGCCTCTTGCGAAGTGCTTCTTGTGGTGGGGATTTCAGTCAATGTCCCTAAGAGAGTCTCTCTTACTTCTTGGACCTTCATCAACTCATAGAGTGGTAAACTGACCTTTATCTTCTTAAATTCTTCCAGTACAAAGGAGCTCAGCTTTCTTATATCTTCTCTAGGAGAATTCTCCTTTTGTCCTCGGATCAACTGGTAAACTGGCTGTTGAGGCATCTGTGGTCCATTTGATCTTGCTTGTGTGGGACCCTGCTGTCTATATTCTGGAGAGTCTTTGGGTGCAATTGGCACGTTGCTCGCATTAGGATGCGGCGGTGTGGTAAAGTTGTTTGGTGGCGTTGACGAAGTCAATGGTTCCCTTTGAGGATAACCTCTTTGATACACTTTAGGGGGCCCACCATCAGTAGTCTGGAGAGCTTGCACTTCCCTGATTCCTTCTACCAAGACGCTGTTGTTAAGAGGCGGGAAACTATAGCTGTCTCTGCTTAGGGGCTCATCTGGTGATGCGTACGTGACATGAGCCTCTGAAGGCGTTTGAGCCTCTGGCGTCCCCACGGGACCATTTGCCGAAGCTGGTGGAAACCTCTGATTAACCGACAGAGGTGTATAACTTTGGAATTCAGGTGGAAACTTGAAGTCTTCCAAGATCAGGGCTTGATCATACCGGGGTGTTGGAACTATTTCATACCCCGTGATTGGAAGATTCTCCACTGGTTCTGTATTTTTCACTTCTCCTCTGAAGATGTCAGCAGCGACTTGGAACTCGTGGCATTGCAACTCAGAGTGCTGACTAGTGTTGTGCAATCTACACCATCCTGACAAGGCGGCCTCCGCTAGGTATACTCTGTCTGCCGGATGGTTCTCAGGAGGCGGTGGGTTATCCAGCGGTGTAGGAACACCTCCATTGTTGGGTCCCGTATTCCAGGATCTCTTCTGGAATCCTTGATTGTTATTTCTATACCCATGATTGTTCTCCTGATTGTATCCTTGATGGGCATCATGGTGATGATTCGGAGGATTACTCTGATATCCTCGGTTAGCACCTTGGTGTGCTTGATTGTTCCTTTGCATGGCTTGAATCTGATTATTTTGATTTCTGAGGTATGTCACCTCAGTTGACAGCTTCTTTACTTGTTCCACCAGACCTTTTATTTCATCTCTTTCCTCTTGAGTCTGTGTCGGCGGTACTGTGTTTTGCAGATAGACCGGCTGTGCGACTGACGCTTGAGATGAAGGCACTCCAGGGTGGAGAACCAACTGATTTGATGGCGCGGTTGCCTGGTAAGATGGTTGTGGAACTGGATTTAATGCTGGAATTTGCTGATTCCAGGTTTGTATCTGACCGCTCGTAGAACTTAAGCCAGTGTATAGTGAGGGACCAGTTGTATTTTGTCCCATGTTCTGGCTCACTTCAACTGCTTTAGCATAAGCTAAGTTCATATCGGCGGGAGCGGGGTGAGCTTCTCTCACAAACATTGCAGTTAAGGGGTCCAATGCGGCGTAGTAGCTTTCTCTAGCATCCGTGATAGTGTAAGGAGTTCGTAATCTTGTGAGAGCCTTCTGGAATCTATTGTTAAACACATGAATGGGCTCTTTTTCCTGCCTCCTTACTTCTACAAACTGTCTGAACAATTCTGCGGGAGTGATGGGAATACCAAACTTTCCGATGAAGGCCGTCTTCATCTGTTCCCATGTTCTGATTGAACCGACTGGCAAATGTATGAACCAATAATGGGCCTCTTCCCCCAAAGAATAGGGGAACAACCTGCAAGCTACATCTGCGTATGCAATCTGCCTATTGCGTAGGTGGTCTTCAAACATTTTGATGTGATCCTCAGCAGTGCGGTTTATGTCGTGGACGTGGAACTTGGAGCAAAAACTTTCTGGATTCTTTGGCATGTCGTGATAGTCGGCAAACTCCAGCGGAGATGGGTTGGTAACCAACCAAGTAGCACCATTTGCAACTGGCTGAGCCATTGCTTGCCTTCGCCGATATACAGCTGTTGGAGTCGTTCGTTGCTGCTGCTGAATTGCTATTGGTGTGGTATCTCGGGCGGGTCCTTGCTGGGCAAACCTTGAAATGCTAGGCGGAGTTCTGAATAAGCTCGAGACCTCTTCACCGCTTATTGCTTCTTCACTTGATTGAGCTTCTTCGTTTGATAAAATTTCTTCACTTGAGGGAACTTCCCCGTCCGACCGGGTACCTTTCTTTTTCCTTGTTCTAGTAGGTAGCTCTAGCTCTACAAGTTCCTTGGTTGAACTGGGTGCAGACCTCAAAATCCTCTTCAGCTTATCCGGCGAGAAAGAACTGATGCGATCCAGGATGAAGCTGCTTCTTTCACCGGCGAGGCACGGGAGCAAGTGGCTGTCTTTGATTCAATAAATCTCTCTCAATAGCAACTTGGATCTCGATAGCTTTTTCTTCTTCTTCTCGCAACCCCAAGCTCGTTCGCATGTACTCAGCTGCACTTCTCTTTGTTCTCCACGCGAGGTTGTTCAATCCTGAAAGAGTATCTTCTTGGTCGTCGTTGAATCCCAAATTTGGCTGTAGCCGCGGAGATATCCCTCTATGAGGTAGCACCATCTTGGTACATTACACTTTTATAATTTCTTTGCTTCACTATAAAAGTAGCCCTCCTTCTAGCGCCAATTCTGTTGACGTGCTTTTTATGACAGCGCCAGCACAGAATAAAGTTGCCCCAACGGTCACTCTATTCTCTCTTGATCAAAGTGTCCCACATGCTAAGATTGCTTGAAAGTTCGTGTGTTCGACTCCAAGGTTCCTTTTATCGCGAATAGACTCAGTTGGTTGATGTGTTTTGCTGGTTATTTCAAGGGGACTTACGTAGTTGTTCGACTCTGTGAAGCAATTAGGACATGAATGATTTGGCCATATTGTTCTGGTATCTAGACTGACTCGGAAAATGCAGAATTTAAAGGGGATAGGGATAGGGATTCTACAGATCTACTTCTAAAAGGGTGGAGGACGAGGATCGACTTAAACAATCTTCAAACCAAACTTTGCTTTGTCTCCTTTCGAACAACTCCGACAAAGTTGGTGCAATCTTCAAAGGATGAGAAAATGTTCAAACTATGACACAACACGTTCATACCGTCAACACGACGCATACAAAAACATGAACCATAATCGAAGTTAAGTGCTGATACTCCAGTTGACCACGCAAGGCGAACTTACCATCAGCAAGTCCGCTAGTGGTATGGACGAGAAGACTTGCTCAAATCACAACGCCACACTCCACAGCTAACAACTACTTGCATGAAATAAAATCTCTTTTACTCTATCTACCTTGAATTGGAAAGACGAACAAGCCTTGCTAGCTACTCACAATAGAAGATAGAACCACCAAACAATGATAAATCTTTATATTATGAGAGTGTTCACAACAACTTCTTACAAAGTCCTCAATGGGAAAACTTCCTTTCCTCCTCAATCTAAGCTAACTTCTAAGCTCTACTTTCTAACTTCTATCTCCAATACTCTCTAGCTCTGATCTATCTCTGATTCTAATTCTAATTTTTACAAATGAGGGGGGATGCCCCTTTTATAACAAGTCCAATTCAGTGGACGGTTCAGATCAAATTACAATGAAGGGCTCAGATCGAGCCACCTATGCCCTGATTAGGGTTTCTGCCCTAAAAACCGCCACAGAGAGGAGTGGGCAATGAATGCGGAGATATTCTCCCTCCCTGCGGGAATCTAATGGGCTTAATTAATGCCCACTATGCATCATCAAGAAGATCCTCATCAAGCGTGTACGATTCCAGCAGCCTTCTCCGGGATGAAACTCGATCCAGGATTATCTTCCTTCCAACCTCGTAGAGATGGGTGGAATATGGTTGAAATTTGGAACTCAAGGCACTCTGTAGTCACGTAAAATTATCACGATGCAAGATTTCTTCCATGTCACCAAGGCGTCCTGGGTATGCTGAATTATACTAGAGAACGTGGAGACATTCTCAGAGTCATCCAGGACAAGTGACCTCGCAGCTGAGAAGAATGGAGGCAGTCTACCCTTCAAACCATCAGCAGTTATCTCCTCTGGGACCAACTTTCTAGCAAATATGGCTTCTAATGTATTGAGGACTCCCCCCCAAGATGTTGCCCATTGCCTTCTTCACTTTAGCTGAATCTGCCCTTGCTGCGTCGTGAAATCCACGGCCTGTGACCACCGAGGAGTACCAACTGGTGAAATCGTACCTATCACCTCTCTGGATTACACCTCCATCCACTAAGGTTTCTAGAGGTACATGCATCAAAGCCCCCAAACGAAGTACAGTCTTCGTTTGATAGATGCGAGTATCACCCCAGGCTTGATCTACTATATCCATCCGTGCCAAAATATTTGAGGCCTGTCGATAAGCATCGGCAAGGTTCTCCATGAATTTCCCTGTCTCAGTATGAACACGGCTAACCCACTTGTCCGCCTCCGTTTCCATTTTCTTCAAATCCTCTAAGGCAACAACTGACTCATTCGGAAGCTCCGATGGACGTTCTACTGCCGGGTCTGCTGGTTCACCTGGACGTGCTAGATTCTGCATATATCCTATCAAGGTTTTGTGCTCCTTCTTCAATTTCTTATGCTTCCCCTCCGTGCGGAGCAACTGATCCTTCAATGCCTGGTAGGAGTTATCGAATTCCTCGATAACTTGGGCTCCCGTAGGACGACCCAACTCTACTGTGGTGATCACGTAATTTTCAGGCCTCTCCTCGGTTCGATCACAATCTTCCCTCGGAATAGCCACCTGAAGTGTGCGAGAGCCTGACTCGTCAATCGAGATCTTTGAAAACTTTCGGGCCCTTTTCTTCTCTGGTGGCGCGCTGATCCTCCTGAGGAACTCTTCCATCTCAATGGCCGGATCCGTGTCATCCTCGGGTTCTCTCCTCATTCTGTCGGAAAGCCAATCAGGCACTGTCTGCTGTGGATTACAAATGACAAGGGGCTGTTCTTCTGTTGCCTCCATCTCGTGCACTTCCTCTCTTCTTGCACTGGTCTGCTCAGGCTCATCCTCCTCTATAAGCTGGGTATCTCCCGACCCTTGGGTCCCCTGTTCTGTGTTTTCTTCTTCTTCCCAAGCCGTATCCAACATCTGCTGAAAATGGGTGTCGGCCATTGTTTCCTCTTCCTCCTCCTGTTGGCCGCCCCTGGATAAACTGACACTAGCTGATTCCCGGGCGTTGGGCTGATCTACCTCCTCAAGTCCCCGTTCTTCCTCTAATCCTGCCCTCTGATCGGCAAATAATGAAACCACTCTTAAACTCGAAGATTGAGTTTGTGAGTGCACGGGTGATGCTTGTTCTATCCTCAACGGTATCGGCTGGGTTGGCACTTCCACTTGTGCTCTCGATGTCTGAGCAATTTGTTTCCCTCTTTTTACCGATAACGGCCTTGGGTCACCCATCAAGCTGTAAGTAAGGGCGATCGACTTGCTCTTAAGTCTGCATACATGTCTATCGACCCAAGTCCTAGTAAAAGTCATCACCGGGATAGAAAGAGTGTCCAAGTCCATGATCTCTGGCTCGGACCAATCAGGTGGTGGGACAGGAGTATCCCTAACTGACCCATAGTCGGGTTGCATGACGTTGACATCCTCCTCCACCTGGTCGGGAACTGGAATAATCTCACATTCTCTAATCAACTTGAGAGGAAGTCTGGAAAACATCCTTCTTCTTATCTCGGCCTCATCCACTGCATTTGCCCAGAAGTCCTCCAGATGAGCTCTGTGCCGGTATTCAACGTTCTGTACCATCCGGATGTTCCCGTAAGGATCGAAATCCTGCCTGCCTGTGTGATATGACAAATGATAAGATTGCAGCTCGTCCTCGCACTGGGCCGCTTCGCGAAAGTTTTCACCTCAATGGAATTTCCCATGGTGATAGGAAATCAAAGCCCACCTTCTTTTTCCTTTTAAGATCTTATCGTGGAAGCAATCAATTGCCCTGAATATCAAACGCGATACTATATGATCCGGTGGATGTCCTTGTGATGCCGTCGGATACGAAGTGAACCCTTGCAGCCTAATATATGTGAATTTCGGGAATTGGATGAGCCAATACCCATATTCCTCAATCAATGTCTGTGCTTCTTTAGATATTCACTGCTGCGTCCTTTGCTGAAGCGTCCTCGCGATATGCATTGTGAATGCATCATTTGCCCGTTTATAGTTGGCAATGTTAGCCAAATGTAGCTGTGTGCAGGCTTCATGAATTTTGAATTGACCAGGGGCACAGCCGATTGGCTCTTTGTACGAAATCCCTCTGTATTTAGTCATTCTGGCCAACATGTAAATCACATATGAGCTCATGTAGAAGGTCTTCGTCACCTTCAAGCTCCTGAATTGCTCATCGATGTGGTTGCTAATCATCCTAGCCCAATCGACACACTCCTTTCCTTCCAAGATGATCTCGATGAAGTAGAACATCCAGGGCTCGAAAATGTAAGCCTGTGCACTCCCATTCACCCGGCTCAGCATCATTATCAAATCACAGTATTCTTGTTTCACGTCCTCGGCAATTATCTGCTTTGGGAGCTTAGTGGGGAATTGTACCGGCTTTGCGTAAACTCATTAATGACCTCGGTGACTCTCTTCGAAGGAAAGATACATCTGTCTCTCTTATTTATTACGTATAGCATCTCCTGTTGATTCAGGATCAATGCCTCTCCGTTAGCATCAGGATTATTAAGGATTGGCGAGCAGTTTACCATCCGGAGAGACAATCGTCCTACGTTCTGGCTTGTAGTGATTGGCGCACTCCATAATTAGCTCCGGACACTGAATTGCTGGCGGAAAACTAGCGGCTGCGTAGATTCCACTCTTCATTATATTATGTGCCGTGACGGATGGTTGATGGCCCCCTAGCCCGAACATCCTCGATTTGAGTGCATTCAGATTAAATGAACCAAGGTTGGTGTCATTCAATCCCGCCAACTTTGAAACTATTGCTGACTTTGGGAGAAATGGCTTAGCGAGCCTCTTAATCATTGCCTGCCGGGATGAGCCAGCCTTGCCTGCTTCAGTGTTTGCAGCTCTGCCTGCGGCTCTGCTTGTTCCCGCAACATCCTTTGCGCCAGCCATCCGCAAAATAAAATAGAAGAATAAGCTAGACTGCAGATTTTTTAAAATAAAACAATTCCCGAGATGGCTGCGAATACGGAGTTAGCTTTGAAAATAAAATTCCTCAGCATAAATTTCTAACTCCAAACCTCAAACTATATAAAAATCTCTGAGTTTAGAGACAACTCTCAGCAACTGCACTTCTGACTGGTGAAGAAAAAACGCAGCAAGCTAATAGCTTTCAGCAATGTAGCTAATTTCTCCAGCACAAATAGTTCGAACCTTGACTTCACTTTGTCAACTTCAGCAGTTAGAGGAATAAAGAGTTGCCAGCAATATGAAATTTCAACTTCCTCAACTTCTCAACGTTTAAACTTCGCAGCAACTCCACTTTCAGCTCTTTGAGAATTAAATTCTCCAGCAACTCCGGAAAATAACTTCAACCTTCAACTTCGAAGTTGCAGCAATACACCTTCAGCTCTTTGAAAAAAAGAGTCTCGGCAAATGAAGATTTCTCCAGCACTTCGCACTTTCAGCAACTCAACACTCCGAAATAAAATAAACTCTCACAGAATTTCTCTCCTCAACCACTTGGAAAATATTTCAATCTCTCCAGAACTTCTTCAGCAACTTCAACTTCGAAATAATGTGAGGAGAAATGAGAGAGGAGATTGTTTAAATAACTCTTCTCGGAGAATCCTGCTAAGTAGTGCTGGGGCTATTTTTAGCACCTTCATCAATTTCCCACTATCTTCGTTCGGAATCTTCTAATTCAAGCGCAGTAGTGGGCTAGTCGTCAACCGGTTATTATGGCAGTTGCCATTAATAATAATTCCTTCCTTGTAAAAAAATTCGAATTTTCCTCTTAATCTGCCAGTTAACTCTTGGCGATTTAAACAACTCGCGAGAAAAACAATCACTTGACTTGATTTAAAATTCCATTTTAAAATCTCGCAGTGTTTAAATAAATTCAACTCGAAAAAATTCGTGGGAGTAGCAAATTTATTTCCAACTTTTTAAAATATCTGTCATTTAAATCCTCGATTTCATAAAATTTGCCTTAGACATTTTAAATTCTCTCATTAAAACGTTCAACTCTGGGCGATTAAAAATTGTTTGCGTGCTCGAAATAATTCGTCCTTTGAGATTTAACTTCTGTCAGGAAAATAATCTAGGCAAAACGAATTTCTTCTGAAAATATTAAAATTTCCCTTAGGAAATTAATTTTCAAACTCTGCTAACTCATGGGTGCATTTTAAGCGGGTTCATTTGATTTTCACTTGACCCATGGAAAATATTCGTCGATATCAAATTTTCCCCTTGAAAAAAGATTCGTTAACTTTCAACTGCCTTCGGAGAATTTTAAAACTCATCAAATCATCCTTCCTTGCCAAGGGCGTATTTTTCCCTAGTGAAGTGTTATATCACTTAGAAAAATTTTCTAACACTTTCTCTACCATAGGCGTATACATTTTGATGAAATATTTATTTCAAAAAAATTCCTTCACTTTACACCTCTGGCGCACTTTCATGTGTCTACTTTTATTTTGTTGCCTTAGGAAATTTTCTCCAGCAACCTTGGCGTATTTTACTCATGCAAGCCTTGATTTCTCACTTAGAAAATTCTCAAACAGTTAGAATATCCTTGGGCGCATATGGGGTCTTGAACTTTCATTTTCTTGACTTAGGAAAATTTCGGCCATCTCCTCTTCATCATGGGCGCAAATGCTAGGCCAAGCTTTCATTTCATGCCTTAGAGGGCGCATTTCACCCTTGACACTTTCGTTTTATGCCTTAGAAATATTTCATAGCTTCAATCCTTGAGGTGGGCGCATTTTACTAGGTGAGCTTTTGTTTTTGCCTTAGGCGTTTTTCAAGGCATCTCTTCTTCCTTGGGCGCAAATGAGACCCCATGCTTTCATTTTCCTAGGTGGGCGCATTTCAACATGTGAGCTTTCATTTTTGCCTTAGGCGTTTTTCAAGCCTCTGCCTTGAGGTGGGCGCATTTTACTAGGTGAGCTTTTGTTTTTTTGCCTTAGAAACTTTTTCAAGGCATCTCTTCTTCCTTGGGCGCAAATGAGACCCCATGCTTTCATTTTCCTAGGTGGGCGCATTTCAACATGTGAGCTTTCATTTTTGCCTTAGGCGTTTTTCAAGCCTCTGCCTGTTCCTGCTCTTGCATTCTATTTTTAGCAAGTTGTGCTATTTTTAGCAAATCCCTCGATTTTCAACCTCTAAGGCTCCGTTTTGCCTGAAAATTTCATCAGATGATATTCTCTGCCTTGTGAACCTGTTTTGTCAGTCCTCTGCCCTGACCTGCTATTTATAGCCACCTGCTATTTATAGTAAGTTTGACTTTCTGACTTTAGTAGCTCCGTTTTGCCTGAAAGTTGCAACGCTTGATCTTGATAGCTTGAGGGTCACTCTGATGCCAACCTCGAGTGCAGACCTGCTATTTATAGCCGTGCCCTGACTTACTAAAAATAGTAAGTTCTCCGACTTTGCTCAAATTTTGCCAGCAGGTACCTTGAAGTGTGCTGACATGGGTGGGGTACTTTGTTTCGGCTATTTTTGGATTTTACCCCTATAAAAGTGGAAACCCTAATTTGATTTGCATGTATCCCGAACGGTCTCCGTTTGACTTCGTTCCTTCTGCATGTCGTTCTGCTTGCTGGACTGGAGTGTTGGGCGGCTGCCGGAGTGTACCTGCTAAAAATAGAAACTGTCTGAAAAGGGACTCATCCACTGCCGGATGGTTTTGCATGTCATATTGCCTGCGGGATCTCAAAAAACCCAGAAAAACCCAGAAAACTGGTCTGCATGCATGCACTGGCTAAAAATAGTAAGTCCTCAAACCTCGATCTTCTCTGCTTGCAAGCCACACCGTTGCGAAGCTCTCGAAAAACCCATGAAGAAAAACCCGACATGCGTTGAAAAACACTGCATGCGAACCCTAAAAATAGCCTCCGAAGGCTGAACTCTGAAAGTGGTTGTCTCGGTTTGCATGTTATATCACTGTGAAGGTTTTGGAAAACCCAGAAGGATTCTCCAGACATGCATCTGAAAAGCCCATGTGGAAACCCTGAAAATGGCTCCTGAAGCCTGAACTGCCAAAAATAGCAAGTCGTCTAATCTGGCTCAAAATTTACGTGTAGGCAGCTTGAAGTTACCCGGATGCAGTGGAACTGATAGAATTCCAAAATCTCAATAAAATAGTCCTGTTGAATACTTATCAAAATAGTAAGTTGCCGGAATACAGTGAAAATTTAGGGGGACTCTGCTGGAAGTCTTCTGACTGCTGCTCTAAGCTTAGATTTCAATTTTATAACTCAGTCTGACCTTAAATAAGCCTGAAGGATGAAAACCCTAATTACACAAACTTGACCAATATTTCAACCTGGGTCAAACAACGGGACAATCCCCGGAAGGACCAGAGACCAGAGAGAGCGAACCAAAGCCAAAAGACCAGACTGGAGCAAAATTTAGGGGGTCCCCATCTTGATGGGGTGATGTGTGAAAAAGGTCACAACAGGATCAAAAGTCAAAATTAGGGTTTCTGCCTCCAAGCCATTGTTGCTCAGAATCCTCTGTAGCGAATCAATTAGCACGATCATCTGACCATCCAGTCGACCAGAATCTCAGATCAAACAGAGGTTACGTAGGGAGGTGTTTTGAATTCTGAAGGTGAAAAACAGTAAAAATAGCTAAGTTTGGTGAATCTGGGCACCCTTGGAGAAGAAGGGCGCCCAAGTTTTTGAGAGGTTTAATGATGGAATTTGCAGAAGGCACCTCCAACGTGACTTCGTCAGACTTGATCAAGATGTCCAACGCAACCATCGGCACATCCGTTGGAGCAGGCAGTCATCGAATATCGCAAGCTGAACCGAGGAGAAAAAGTGAATGAAATGACACGTCAAAAGCAACAATGAAAAACTCAGAATAAAAAGTATCTTTGGAAGAGATGGGGGCCCCTGAAGAAGAAGGGTGCCTAGGGTTTAGAGCCATCAAATGTCAGTTTTCGGAGATGAAGTATCCAGAAGACCCCTTTCAGAATCTTCTCAGCTATCCAGTAAATCTGTCAGCCAGTCAATCTGACAAGTACAACGCCCGATATCAAGAATTCATCTGAAGGTCAGAAGATAAGCAAAGTTTGAAGATCATTGAAAATGGCTAACACTGGAGAAAATGGGCGCCCCTGGTAGAGATAGGCACCTGACAATTTGAAGGGTTAAACAAAGTTTTTGTCAGAAGACGTCTCCATAACAATGTCGTCAGATTCGGTTTGGCTTCGTGATGAAACGTTCAGCTCGTCCACCAGATCAATCTGGAAGCCGAGAGATAGGATCAAACTAGGGTGGAAAATTGAAGAGAAGTTGAAAATGATGAAAAATTGGTTAAGTCTAGAGAGACTGAGCGCCTCACCTCAAAAAGAGCGCCCAACTTCTCATGCCTTAGTGAAATTTTTGGAAATTTCAAAAAAATTGAAAGAAAGAAAAAACGCCTAAGTTAATTGCATAAACTAAATTTAGGGTTTTAGGGTTTGAGAGCTGTTTCTCAAGGTAAAACTTATTTAAAAGCATCTCTCTGTTTTATTTTTCATATTTTCTTGCAGGTGGCTTCAAGGAGAAACAGAGTAGCAACTTCAAAACCTTATTTCCAAGATTCAAGAACATAAATTTGCTGGTTTTTCATAATTTTTTCAGATCAGCACTCAAAGAAGGCTTGCTTTTTCATATTTCTTCATCTAGAACATCAAATTTGTGAAGCAGGCTATTGTTTTCAATTTTCAACAAGCTAGTTCATATTTGTTCTATCTTCTGGACAATTTTTTGAAGGATTTTCTTAAGGTTGCAGCAATTGCTTTTTATTTTGCATGTCACAGAAAACTTAAAAATCTTCCATTTCTAATCTTCTGGGTCTATTTCAAACCTTCTTCTGGACAAAACCCATATCAGAGCTTTTTCAGAGAAACTTAAAGTGGTTGCTTTTTCAGTCAGAAGCCAGGGTTTTCAACATCTGATCAACTGGGTTCATCCAAAATATGCTCATGAACAATACCCAAATGCCAACTTTTTCTGTTTTTTTCGGAAAAAATTATGGTTTGCTGCTTTTTCAGTCTTCATTCCAAATTTTCAAAAACGAACGAATCTGGGTTGGCTTGTAACGGAATTCTAATCAAAACCCATATCTCAAAAAAAATTCCAAAAATTCATCCATTTGATGAAGAAAAAACAGCAAACTAAAAATAGAAAGTTTGCCAAAACTTGTCAGAACCTAGGCATGTTCACAGTCAATCTTCGAGTTTTGCAGAATGGAGTACATCCCTACAGAGTTTAAGACCAAATCAGCATTGTACCATGATTTCATAGAAACGGCCGAGACTAACTTACACCATATCAAGCCAGTATTCAATCTACGTCCTTTGGAAGATGCAAGCAACGCCACCATTAGGCATCTTGGCCATTCAGGTCTTCTCGCAGCAGCATCCATACCTTTCTCAGTACAGAGCTTAGAATTCATAATTGCTTGTATCAACCATTATAATCCTACCCCAAGGGAAATCCAGTCAGTAGATGGAAGAATCATATGCAGTTTAAAGCTAGACATGATCAAGAAATGCTTCTCAATTCCACCATGGCCTGGAAGTGTCACCATCAACAGAAGAATGTGAAAGGATATGGGAAGAGCACCAAGAAAAGTATAGCAAGAAGATTGCACACAGGTGGCTAAAAGAAAAACACAGTACATTGCCAAAGAACATCAGGAGAGGAGAGTTCAAGGATGAATTTGCCATAATAATCACCTTACTCAACCAAATTACTGGTCAAGCGGATGCAACAAAGTTTCAGCCTTGGATGTTCTATGTGATACCTCACATCATGAAGAGGACAGAGTTTTATGACTGGCCTACATTTATCAGTGATTGCCTTCACCATCAAATAACAAAATATTTCAATAGACATGCATTCCACATGATCTCCTACCTAGTCTATTCGGTTGCCTTTCAAGGTAAATTCAGAGGGTTAAACACGGAGGGTTCTTTAAATGTTCAACATGTCTACAATTACTACACTCAGTTGGAGTTCACTGTTGCATCACATCATTATAAAAGAGTGAATGAAGCATTCTTAAGCTATACAGTGCGTGACCTGGACAACGAACTACATGTTTGCATTTCATCTATTGCCAGAGCAACAATGTCAGAATGGGCGGATTGGTTTATTCAGTTTGCCACTTTCACCTACCTAAGGGTTTACAGCTATTCAGGTGCTCCTCTTATGTTACCAAGGTATCCGTCAGATGAAGTCTGTCTATGGAATTTCTCAGACAAGTATCAGATGTTCACACTCACCTGCGCAACAAAAAGAAACCAGCCTTCAACTTCCCTTTTGCTTTAGGTATTTACAGGTGTAGATCATCCGTAGATGCTAAAATAATGGGTAATGAGTTAGATAAACTTGATCTCAAGCCTTTCAGCGAGAGACGATCTTATGACCCCCATGGTGTCTATGCAGCTCGACTTGGTCAAAACTATGCTCATGTGCCCGCACTCGAAGACTTTTGGGCTAACTGCAGAAATGAGTACGAGATGCGAAGGCGAAGCAATAGTAGACTCACCCTTCATCAAATGAAAGATTGTTTATCCGAAGACATTGAAGGGTTATCAAATGATGACGGGGATGTAATTCTCCCAGCCTATACTAGAAATCAGATTGAACAACAACCTCTTCCACAGGTTAACTGGGCTAACAGAGAATGCATTATAGTAGAAAAAAGGACACGACAAGTGGTAGAGTACAGCAAGACTTTCTTGATCCTCAAAAGGAAGGAGGCCATTCCAATAGCAGAGCCGCTAAGGAAACATTCATCTCTTCCCTCTTCTTCAAAAGCTCAAACGAAGATGAAAGGAAAAGTTCAGTCTCAAGAGGTTGCAAAGGGTAGTAGGTCTACAAAGAGTGCAAAGAAGAGGTTGGACTACACGGGTATTGTCATACAGGAGCAGCCTACAACTGAAACAGAAGTTCCTCAACCTGAGCCCATACCTCAGGAGGAAACAGAAGATGTACCTTTGATACAAGACCCTTTACCATCTCTTAGGTCTTCACCAATTCACAATGATTTGGAAGATGAGGAGATAGAGGCCGATGTTGTAGTTATTCCTCCCATGGACGTTAGTAGAGATACCACATCTTGGCTTGAGAGCTCCTTGGGAAGGACAAGAAGAAGGCCTTCGTATTAGGTGAATGTTGATGATTTGAATGTATATCAGGGAGCACCCAAGAAGAAGGCCAAGAAACAAATACACTTTGAGAGGAATCCTGAGGGTGAAATGGTCATGGAGACAGCTACGCTTCTTGAAGATAAAATCAGGGATGAGGTAGATGTTGATGATTTCATAATGGTCAAAGCAAATCTTGGTAAAAGTACCCGACCTGCTGGCATGAGTTTGTTTAAGATGGTAACTGAAAATATTCAAGAAAGAGTGCAGAAGGATGGAGAAAACAAGGCAGCCCTCAAGGCTGAAAATCGTCAACTCCGGTTGTGTATATCAAATCTCATTCATGGCACCTCACAAACAACATAGTTGTTGCCACAAGTTTTAGAGACACCAGTTGATCAGCAACAGTTGAGGCAGTTAATTATTTGTGGAAAACAAACTCAAGAATGGATTGAAGAGCTCATCGTCAAAGGAGAAGAGATTCTAGCACAGGTCTTCCAGTTGAGATACAAGGCTCATGACTTACATCGAGGTATCCAGGATTTTGAGCAGTTCATAGCCGAGTTCAAGCCTATGCACGAAATCATAATTGCAAATTTAGAGATGGCTTATGGCTCTACAATGGCAAGAGAACATAGAAGACAAATCCTGGAGTGGAAAGGTCACCTTTTTAAGGTTAATACAAATGTTAGAATATCTCAGGAGTTTGTTGTTTATAAGCAGAGAGTTATTGATACTCTTAAGTTCATCAGAGAGTTTGTTGCAGCGATTCCTTGTCAGTATTGCCTTGAGGTTGGTTCATACATTGGGCTTGATGTAGTGCAAGCAGAGTTTCAGAGTATCTTGCATGGCAGCGATGGCAATGTTGGAAGAATGAAGATGATTTCCATGATGTCAGCAAAGTTTGAGAAAAAGGTCAATGAGAGTGAAGATTTCTTGAGATCTATTGCAGATGGTGAAGAAATCTTGGAAAAGCGGCATTTTGCTATTAATAGTATTGGCACTCCCACCAAGGATGAAGTTGCCCGCTTTTTAGCGGATGTGATCAAGATTTAAATCAGCTTTCTTCTAGAAGCTTCTTCCATGCTTTCTTTCTATTCTTGTCTCAATTATTATCCATTCTTTGAGGATAGAAAGAAAACAGTTGTAATGACTTGTAACGAGTTGGCACTTTCCATTTTTAGATGCTTTCTTAGGTGTTAGATGCTTATCTTTTCTAGGATTAGAAGTAAAGCTTGCATGTTGGCAAGCAGTAGTTATAAAAGCAAGGAGATTTTAGGGTTCCCTACTCCTCTGCTTAGTTATAAATAAGAGCAGTGTTTGCTCATTTTTCTTTAACAGTGCTTGTGATAACAAAATCACTGAGCTTGTGACTTCATGTTTGTTATCGATTAGTGTCAATTTACTTTGTGTAAAGAGCAAGTTTGCATGCCTACTTAGTTGCAAATCCTTGTTTAGTGCATGTGTTTTGTGTCAATTGTAATCTGGTTTTGATTGCATGTTGCAAGTATTTTGCTACAACTTGATGTCTCGGAATTGTAATCTTTGTGCTTGAAGTGTGGGAAAATAAAGTCTTGAAGCTTGCTTTGCTGCCCTTGATATAAAGTCTCATATTTCCGTTATTGTGTAATACTTATATGATCTCCTTTTTCAGCTTGGATTGAAATTGAGTAAATGTATGTTGAGGAAAGTTTATTTAAGTATCTGTTGATGTGTTTTTTATGACGACATCAACACAGAATAAAAATGCCCAACGGTCATTCTATTCTCTCTTGATCAAAGTATTTCGCATGCTAAGATTGCGTGAAAGTTCATGCGTTCAACTCCAAGGTTCCTTTAACGCGAATAGACTCAGTTGGCTAATGTGAATATGTTGGGTATTCAAGGGGACTTACGTAGTTGTTCGACTTTGTGAAGCAGTTAGGACATGAATGATTTGACAATATTGCTCTGACTCCTAAATTAACCGGGAAATACTGAATTAAAAAGGGATAAGGGGTAGGAATTCTACGAATCTACTTCTAAAGGGTGGACGACGAGGATCGACTTAAACACTCTCCAAACCAGACTTTGCTTCGTCTCCTTTCGGACAACTCCGACAAAGTTGGTGCAATCTTCAAAGGATGAAAAAGGTGTTCAAGTTATGACACAACATATTCATACCATCACTACAATGCATACGGACATATGAGCCACAATCGAAGTTAAGTGCCAATACTCCAATTGACCACGCACGGCGAACTTACCATCAGTAAGCCCGCTAGTGGTATGGATGAAAGAAGATGTGCTCAAATCGCAACGCCACACTCCACAATTAACAACTACTTGCATAAAACAAAGTCTACTCTACTCTGTCTACTTGAATTGGAAAGACAAACAAGCCTTGCTAGCTACTCACAATAGAAGATAGAACCACCAAACAATGATAAATCTTTATATTATGAGAGTGTTCACAACAGCTTCTTACAAAGTCCTCAATGGAAAACTTCCTTTCCTCCTCAATCTAAGCTAAATGCTATATGCCTTCTACTCTCGCTCTAATTCAATTCTTGATC